>SJYG01000208.1:1100582-1126433 GCA_006410535.1 Litocranius walleri | reverse complement strand
CCTGGCTTGGAGAATTTTGAGCATTACTTTACTAGCATGTGAGATGAGTGCAATTGTGCGGTAGTTTGAGCATTCTTTGGCATTGCCTTTCTTTGGAATTAGAATGAACACAGACCTTTTTCAGTCCTGTGGCCACTGCTGAGTTTTCCAAATTTGCTGGCATACTGAGTGCGGCACTTTGACAGCATCATCTTTCAAGATTTGAAACAGCTCAACTGGAATTCCATCACCTCCACTAGCTTTGTTCATAGTGATGCTTTCTAAGGCCCACTTGACTTCACATTCCAGGATGTCTGGCTCTAGATAAGTGATCACATCATCATGATTATTTGGGTCTTGAAGATCTTTTTTGTACAGTTCTTCTGTGTATTCTTGCCACCTCTTCTTAATATCTTCTGCTTCTGTTAGGTCCAGACCATTTCTGTCCTTCATCGAGCCCATCTTTGCATGAAATGTTCCCTTGATATCTCTAATTTTCTTGAAGAGATCTCTAGTCTTTCCCATTCTGTTCTTTTCTTCTATTTCTTTGCATTGATAGCTGAAGAAGGCTTTCTTATCTCTTCTTGCTATTCTTTGGAACTCTGCATTCAGATGCTTATATCTTTCCTTTTCTCCTTTGCTTTTCGCCTCTCTTCTTTCCACAGCTATTTGTAAGGCCTCTCCAGACAGCCATTTTGCGTTTTTGCATTTCTTTTCCATGAGGATGGTCTTGATCCCTGTCTCCTGTACAGTGTCACAAACCTCATTCCATAGTTCATCAGGCACTCTATCTATCAGATCTAGGCCCTTAAATCTATTTCTCACTTCCACTGTATAATCATAAGGGATTTGATTTAGGTCGTACCTGAATGGTCTAGCGGTTTTCCCTCCTTTCTTCAACTTCAGTCTGAATTTGGCAATAAGGAGTTCATGATCTGAACATTTATATTACCATATGTAAAACAGACAGTGAGTGACAGTCAGTGAGAAGGTGCTGTATGACAGAGAGCTCAAACTCAGTGCTCTATGACAGTCTAGAGGGGCAGGATAAGGTGGGAGCAGGGAGGGAAGTTCAAGAGGGAGGGGACATATGTATACCTATGGCTTATTCATGTTGATGTATGGCAGAAATCAACACAATATTGTAAAGCAATTATCCTCCAACTAAAAATAAATAAATTATTTTTTAAAAAAGAAATACATGTGTCTAGGACTTCTCTAGCAGTCCAGTGGTCCAAGACTCCATACTTCCAATGCAGGGGGTCTGGGTTCAACCCCGCAGGGAAGTAAGATCCCACATACTGCAGCATGGTCAACAACAACGACGATGAAGAGAATACTACTAAGCATGATGCGCTAAATGAGGGGAACAGACAATCTGTGCACCAGGTCGGGGTGCACTTGGGTGAGAGTCATTAACCTGGGCTTGTAAAAACCTTCCTAGAGGAGATGGAGTGTGGAGGAAAGAGAGGCTTTTCAGGGAGGAGGGTCAGAGGTGACACACTAAGGTGGGGATGCGGATCACCAAGTAATAGGGAACATAGAGCCAAAGCCAGAATTCACGTGCAAGACAGGGACTCAAACGCCAATAGGCAGCAGGGAGCCATTGGAGACACAGGGGTCCCCCTCCAGCAGTGCGGGGACAGAGCAGAAGGCTGGCCTGCCCCCTGCACTGCACAGCATGGTATCCTGGAGCTATTTCTCCCCTCAGTTCTCTCAGTGTTCAGCCAGTTCAGTTCAGTCACTCAGTCGTGTCCTACTCTTTGCAACCCCATGGACTGCAACATCTCTCAGTGCTGGTGTCATGTATTTTGGAGCTCTGATACGTGGTACATGTATGTTTATAATTACCATATCTTCTTGGTGAATTGAGTCTTTCATCAGTATATAATATCTTACATACACTATTGCTACTATGTTAAGACAGATAACTAATGAGAACCTACTGCATACCACACAGAACTCAATGCTCTGCAGTGACCTAAATAGGAAGGAAATCCAAAAAAGAGTAAGTGTTAGTCACTCAGTCGTGTTTGACTCTTTGCAACCCCATGGATGGTAGCCTGCCAGGCTCCTCTGTCCATGGAATTCTCCAGCCAAGAATACTGGAATGCATTCACTATTCGCTTCTCCAGGGGATCTTCCTGACCCAGGGATCAAATCTGGGTCTCCTGCATTGCAGGCAGATTCTTTTCCTCTGAGCCACCAGGGAAGCCTGTATAGCTGATTCACTTTGTTCTATAGCAGAAACTAACAAAACATTGTAAAGCAACTATCGTTGTGGTAGTGGTGGTCTAGTCACTAAGTGGCATCCGACTCTTCGCGACCCAATAGACTGTAGCCTGCCAGGCTCCTCTATCTGTGGGATTTCACAGACAAGAATACTGGAGTGGGTTGTCATTTCCTTCTCCAGGGATCTTCCTGACCGAGGGATTGAACCCATGTCTCTTGCATTGGCAGATGGGTTCTTTACCACTGAGCCACCGAGGAAGCCCCAAAAAGCAACTATACTCCAAAAAATATTTCAAATACACACACACACACACACACACACACACACACACACACACGCATGAGCTTCCCAGGTGGCACTAGTGGTAAAGAACCTGACTGACAGTACAGGACACGATGTGGGCTTGATCCCTGGGTCAGGAAGATCCCCTGGAGGAAAGCATGGCAACCCGCTCCAGTATCCTTGCCTGGAGAATCCCACAAACAGAGGAGCCTGGTGGGCTATAATCCATAAGCTAACAAACGGTCAGACAGGACTGAAGGAACTGAGCATGCACACACGCATATATATATATTGCCCTTCTTTGTTGCTTGTAACAGTTTTTTACTTAAAGTCTGCTTTGTCTGATATTAGTATAGACATCCCAGCTCTCTTTTGGTTACAATTTTGCAGGGAATTTCTTTCTCCACCACTTCAATTTCACTCTCTGTGTGTCCTCAAACCTAAAGTAAGTCTCTTACAGACAGCAAGTAACTGGATCATGTTGTTTTTTTTCCATCTGCCAATATATGCCTTTTGATTAGAGAGTTTTTTATATTTAAGGTAATTACTGATCAGGAAGAACCTACTTTGGCCATTTTGCTGTTTGTTTTCTGCTTGTCTGATGGCATTTTTGTCCTTCATTTCCTCCTTTATTGCTTTCCTTTGTGTCTTGTGGGACACTTTGACTCCTTTCTCATTTCCTTTTGTGCATATTCTATAGATGTTTTCTTTGTGGCTACCGTGAGGATTACATATAACATCCTAAATGATAATAATCTAATTTGAATTAATACCAACAACTTCAATAGGGAACAAAAACTCCATTTCCCATGGCTCTTCCCAACCCCCTTGCATTACTGATGTTATAAATTACATCTCTATAATTACATCATCCACATAGATTTATAATAATTCCTTAGGTATTTATCCTTAGGCAAGCTGTAGTCCATGGGGTCGCAAAAAGTAAGACATGATTGGGTGGCTGAACAATGACTGTGCATTTAACACTTAAATATTGCAGAACCTACCATTTTGAGGGCTTCCCTGATGGCTCAGATGGTAAAGAATCTGCCTGTAATGCAGGAGACCCAGGTTTGATCCTTAGGTCAGGAAGATCCCCTGGAGAAGGGAATGGCTACCCACTCCAGTGATCTTGCCTGGGAAATCCAATGGACAGAGGAGCCTAGTGCATGGGGTCCATGGGGTCGCAAAGAGCTGGACATGACTGAGTAACTAGCATTTTCAGTTACCATTCTGAATGTGGCTCTTTCTGAATTGGGCATTCACTTACTTGCTCTGATTATTTTCCAAAGCTCCTGTAAAGTTGCTTGTTCTGGTCTCTAATTATTATTTGTTATTTGTTTTTAAATTTCCAGGGAGGAACAAGGACCTGGTGCTTCCTAGCCCACACCCCCCCCATTTTGCTGACATCATTACATTCAGGTACTGTAGGGCTATGACAGAGAAGGCAATGGCTCCCCACTCCAGTACTCTTGCCTAGAAAATCCCATGGATGGAGGAGCCTGGTGGGCTGCAGTCCATGGGGTCGCAAGGAGTCAGACACGACTGAGCAACTTCACTTTCACTTTTCGCTTCCATGCATTGGAGAAGGAAATGGCAACCCACTCCAGTGTTCTTGCCTGGAGAATCCCAGGGATGGCAAGGCCTGGTAGGCTACCGTCTATGGGGTCGCACAGAGTCAGACACGACTGAAGCAACTTAGCAGCAGCAGCAGGGCCTATGAAGAAGGGGAGACCCCAGACACCCTCCCTACCCACCAGCTCTCAGCCCTGAGAATGTCTACTGGGGACCCCAAATCACAAGCCCTGACTCAGATTGGAGCAATCTGAGAACAGGATTTATGCCAATAACGTATTTTAACTGTTTCTGTGAATTCTTTCTAAAATTCCTCTATCTTGTAAGACTTCATAATTTTCTATTATTTTAGTTTCATTTATCATTTTGTGGGTTTAACCTTTTTCTTATTTTGCATACAGGAAATTTCTGTTTTAATTGCTCTGAACTTTAGCTATGTTGTGCCTCACCAATTACCGAGTCCTGAGTTTGCCTTTCTCAATACTTTAATCTTCATTTATTCAACTTGTTCTTTCACTTATTTAATACTTTTATTCTTTTGTGATATTTCACTATTTTTTCACTTCATCTTTGTGCTTTTTTTTCAGCTGACAGGTATTTATAAGCATTTTCCCCTAATTTCTAGTTTCTTTCATATTTAGCCATTGTGTCTTATTTATCACATTTTACCCTCATATTACATTGAAGGTTATGTATCATTCCTTTATGCTTGTATTCTTTGCTTATCAACTCCAGTATTTCTCTTTATTTTATGTAGTTTTTAAATTTATCACTTCTAATTCTCACTTTTAAATCTTTGAGTCTGTGGTCTTCCCTTTTATCCTTTTTTACATTTTACTGTTAACTGTATTCTATGTTATCCATATAGATCGTGAATAAGGTGGAGGTCACAGTGGATTCAAATCCTGTCTCCAACGCTGATTAGCTGGGTGACCTTAGGGGAACTATTTAACTTCTCAGTGCCTCAAGTTCCCATCTGTTAAGTGAAGTTATCAACAGTTTCTATCTCACAGAATAAAAAAAGTTCATACATGTAAGGTTTTTAGAAGAGTCTCTGCTACATAAGCATTCAGTCAGAAACTGATAATTACTCACCAGCACATTTCCCCTTTCTCTGGGACACACAGGTAGACCACATTTCCAGGTTCCCTTGAAATTATGTGTATCCAGGTGACTAAATCCTCGCCAATGAAACTGTGGACAGAAATGATGACCACCACTTTTCAGGCCTGGCTAATAAAAACCTTCTTTGTGGTCATTCCACAGCCCTTCTTCCTCTGTCTATGGATTAGGTGTTGATGTTCTAAGAGACTTTGGAAGCCATATGTTGAAAATGCAGGTTCACTGGTTCACCTGACTCCCTAAGTGACCACACAGAGTAGAATTATGTCCCCTAAAAAACACCACCACCACCAACCTTGCCTCAAAATGTAACTTATATCAGCAAGAAACAAACTTTGAAAGTGATATGCTACTGAGAATTTAGGTTTTATATTACAACAGCAGGGGTTAATGAGTGCAAAAATTGGCACCTTAAAGTAGACATCAATAAAATAAGTGGTACTGACTTAGTAACCAGGAAGTGAACAGCAAGCAAACTGATATCAGAGCCTGGAGAAATGGAGATCCAAGAAATGCAATGGCAGAATGTTTGGTAAAATCATCATCTGCAATAACTAAGAAAGCAGACCTAGGGCCTACCAAGCTTGCCGCTCCAGGGGGGAATTTGAAAAGTAGAAAATTATTAATAAAATAAAAGTGATAGTAAAATAATATTAAAGTAATATTGAAGAAAAAATATACTCAGTCACAAATGTGTTGGTTTGCAGGCATAATTGAAAGAGGATAGAATTCAGAAATTTGTGTGCTTAAGGGGTTGTAAAAACTGTCTGCTTCTAAGTTTCAAACAGTAAGAAATAAGACTGAAAAAGTTTATGAGTGACAAAGGCCCAGAGACTCAAAGACTGTGGCAAAAAACTGAGTAAGAGTGATGCCTTCCTGTCTGAGTCTGGGGACCTCAAGGTAACCTCCATTTAGTTGAGATGGAAGGGTATGGGGTGATAAAGTTATACAATAAATCAAGCTTTATGGGACTTCCCAGCTGGTCCAGTGGTTAAGAGTCTGCCTGCCAATGCAGGGGACAAAGGTTTGATCCCTGATCCCTGGTCCACGTGCTGTGGAGCAACTGAGCCTGCACACCACAGCTACTGAAACCCAAGCGCCTAGAGCCCGAGCTATTGCAACAAGAGAAGCCAGCACCATGAAAGCCCGTAAAGCACAACTGGAGAGGAGCCCCGTTCACCACAGCTAGGGAAAGCCCAAGCACAGTAATGAAGATGTGGCGCAACCACCAATAAATACGTAAATAAACTCTCTTTAATTAAGAGAAAGATGGCAGACTCCCCAGCAACCACTTCAGTTGTCGCCATGGAAACTAAAGGCCAAGGATGAACCCGGCAGGACAGACCAGGGGCCATGGAGACAATCAACAAGAGACGTCCTCTCAGGACAGAATCAAGGGCCAGTGGAGGAAGCTCTCCCACCTCCTGGCTGCGAGCCTTCACCTTGCCTACCCACTGGCTTCTAGGAGCCGCTTTGAGCCTGGAGATGCGTGTGACTATGGTGGATCTCCTATTTTACCCAGTCCAACGGGGAATTTTTATTGTTGTGTCATTCTGTCTCTGCTCCACCACTAAAAACTGGGAGGGCCTAAGGATGAGGTAAATAAAATGTTTTCCCTCTTAGTTTGTAAGTCACGGAACCTCATTTTCTGAGGATCATTAAACCAGGGTCCTCAGGTAGGAGAAAAGTCATCTGGAATGGCTTCAGAGGCCTCAGGGTGTCTCTCCTGGGTGGGGTGCAGTCTAAGTTGTTTCAGTCGTGTCCAACTCTTTGCAACTCTATGGACTATAGCCCGCCAGGCTCCTCTGTCCATGGGATTCTCCAGGCAAGAAAACCGGAGTGGGTTGTCATGCTCCGCTCCAGGGAATCTCCCTGACCCAGGGATTGAACCCACATCTCTTATGCCTCCTGCATTGGCAGGTGGCTTCTTTACTACTGGTGCCATAAGAACCAGGATTTGATGACCACTAGAAGGAGCTGTTAACCATACCTAGGTCTTTTCCTCCTTCATATCCAGCTAAGTGAATTTCCCAGCCTCCTTTGCAGCTCTGTGTGGCCATGTGGCTCACCTGGCCATCGCGATGTGGGCAGTAGTGGAGTCTGCCACTTCCAGTTCTGATGCTTATAAAGCCCCCCATGAAATCTGCTCTCTCTTTTCTACTAACTCCTGGCTGGATGGCAAAGGACAGAACAACCTTGGAAACCACATGCTCAAGGCCTTTGTCAGCCTGAGTCCCTGGATGGCCATAGAAGGCCGTGCTTCCCGTCCATCCGAGCAGTACTTCAGGATAACCACCAGTAAAGGGAGGAAGAAGTAAACTTCACAGGAAAGAAGCACACTTCTGATACTCTAAGCACTGATACCTCAGAATACCTCTTAGAGCCTCAGCATCACCATAAGCACAGGAACTTAATACAAGCTAGCATGTTCTAAAGGGAGACAGCTGTAAACACTCCAGTCTAGTGTGGCTGGGTGAGTAATTTATGGTGCAAACATAGGATACTGTGCAGTCATGAGAAATAACGAAGTAAAGCAGTACTAGCTGACATGAAACTGCTTCTCTGCTATACTAATAAGTGGGAAGAATTAGATTAGAAAACAAGGTGACAGAGGGACTTCCTTAGAAGTCCAGCAATTAAGACTCCAGGCCCCCAGTGCAGGGGGCATGGGTTTGATCCCTGGCCAGGGAACTAAGATTCCACATACCACAAGGCATGGCCACATCCCTGGTGGTTCAGTGGTGAAGAATTTGCCGCCAATGTAGGGGATGTGGGTTTGATCCCTGGTCCGGGAAGATCCCACAAGGCACGGGGCAACTACGCCCATGTACCACAACTACTGAGACAGTGCTCTACTGCCCCTGAGCCACGCTGATGAACCCGTGCACCCTGGAGCCCGTGCTCCACAACAGGAGAAGCCACAGCAATAAGAAGCTCAAGCATCACAACTAGAGAGCAGCCCCCACTCGCTGCAATGAAGACCCAGTGCAGCCAATAAGCAAATAAAAAATTTTTTTTAATAAAACAAGGTAACATAATCCCAGTTCTGTAAAATTGCATGTGTGTATAACACAGGCTTGAGAACCCTTCAGAAGGATGACCACTAAAGAATTTAATGAAGAAGGTGGGGCTTCAGTGATCACTTCTTCCACCGTGTATTTTTGTTATAATAGCTATGTTTTGTTTTTTATATGGAAACAATAAAGCTATGTTTGAACATTAACTGTATTATTTTTCCTCCAGTTAACCCTATTATGTCCCTTTTATTTCCCTTAAGAGAGTCTTGCCAATCCCTTCGCTCTGGAATTTCCTAAAAACATTACTCCAAAGAAGTGAGAAAATCTGTCAGGGTGAGAAACACAGCCCCCGCTCCCAAGACAGTAACATCTCATCTGGGCTCACAGCTCATCTGCACTTTTCACAGTACATCTATTTCCAACAGCTTATAAGAAGTGTCATGGTTTAAACCTCCCAGTCTCTGTCCTCCCTAACCCCAGGACTTCGTGGGACTTGTGCAGTGACACTGTCTTCCGGGAGAGGAGGAGAGGCCAGTGCAGCCCAGGGCCCTGTCCTCAAGGCCCCGGTGTGGGCAGGTGGGGGGAGGGAAGGAGAGACAGCAGGAGTTGGGGCCGGGGTCTGCAAGCTACCCCACACCCCCGCTGGTGTGTCTGCACTGGACTAACACCCTGCCTCCAGCCAGGGCCAAAGAACGACCCTCTGACTACAGAGGTCTGTTGTTAGGATTGCAGAGGTGGTGTCCATAATTACGATTCTCACCACTGTGGTTTAGGTCACAGATGACTAGACCTTTATCAAATGGCTGGAAAGTTAGAGTTTTGAGATGTGTGAGCCAGGTGAACTAAAGTTTTAGGACAGTTAATCTGACTATTAAATGACACCATGATCAAGAAGAGGCTAAACTAAAAACCTATTGTAAAGGCTATGGCAATGATGCCGACAGGCATGATGGAGATGGAAACAGAAAGGAAGATATCCTGGGGAGTGGGCCCAGCCCCTAAGCACCCAACAGATTCACAGAGACTGCACACAGAGTGCAAGAAAACTAAAACCACTCCAGGCATGCCAAACGGAGGACATTTAATACAGGGAGTTAGTCACAAAGGTATAGAAAGAACTGGAGGAGCAAAAAGAGGGATGAAGAGGACAGCAGCTGGAGGCCGGACGCGGGTACTCTGGGCTGCATCCCTAGCCTGCTGGGTCTGCTTCGCTGTTGAAGAGGTCGTGCCCATTGGTTCTAGAGCCTGGGGAAAGGGCTGCCAAGGGAGCCGGAAACGTGTCTGATTCTCAGCCCCAACAGAAAGGAGCAAAGCACAGAAGGACGGGTGGGGGACCACGAGCCAACAACCAGCACCCCGCTGCTGCTCGCTCTCATTCTATTCCAGCCTGTTAGCAAGTGTGCGTTCCAGAGGACAGGGGCAAGGCAGTGGCGAGAAGGGGGCCTTAGGAGGCAGATTATCGTCCTTGCCCTCAAGGAAGATTCTAGACAAAATTTAGAACTGAGGAAACAGCAAAATTGCTCCTCTGCCTGTGGTAATCGTATCTTTGAATTAAAGTGAAATGAGCCGACTGGAGCCGGAGAAATCATGCCTTGCGCGCCCTCTCTCCAGGAGGGTCTGTCCGCTACACTAATAACAGCATCTTTCTTTTGTCAACAGGGCTGCAGCTAGCAGATATGGTGCCTGTGTGCAAAATTTTTAAGTTACCCCCTCTGGGGTGATGAACTATAAAAACATGTTCCCTCTGGGCGGATAAATTAGAAAAAGGTGACCCCTCTGAGATGATGAATTGGAAGCAGGCATGCCTTCCTTAGCACCATAGCCCAGGCTGGGGGTCGGCCCCACTCTCCCCTGGGCTCCACCTGTACTCCTGGAGGGACCTGGCCCGCACAGCTGGAGGTGCAGTGCACCTATTTTAATAAGCTACTATTTAAGCCCTTTGCGTGTGTCTCATAAAATCCACACAACAGGTCTATGAAATAAGCATTATTATTGCTCAGTTTACAGTGGAAGAGAAATGATTAATAAATGACTTATTCCTGATCATATACCTAAGCAAGAGGCAGAACTGCTGGTAGAAATTTGAAACCTAACACTTGCCCTCAGTGGTAACATAGACGGCCTGTGATGGGGCAGAGGCTGGGCTCATGACCTTACTCTTAAGACCACAGCTGATCCTCAGAACAGCATGAAGTGGGGGTGCCATGCGGGCCGGGGGGAAGCCCCCACCTGTGCCTTAGTGGGCCCAGCAGGAGTGCTCCAGTCCAGCCACTGCAAACGGCATCCTTCCATTTATTTGTTTTCTGTTCAAGTTACTGCCTCCCACAAAGGAGGCCAAAGCACAGCCAGCTCTGATGGGGCAAGGAGACTGCGGAGGAATAGCTCAAGCTGTAGGCTTTTCTCCTGGTAAAACAAAAAGTCTCTTTGACTCTGGCTCCCGTGGGCTTCCAGGGAACAAGCTGGCATTACCTTTGCACTGAAGGGTCTTTGACTCCCACACTCAGTGCACACAATGCTGAAAGAACACCCAAACCATCAGTCAGTTGACTTGCCAAGTCCCCAGACTCACAGAAAATAGTCACAATTCTCCCTTAGTGAAAATAGTCCACAAGGAGCAGCTCCCAGGGAGCCCGTGAGGTTTGGCGGCAGAGCAAGCAGCAGGCCCCTCTCTGTCCCCTCCTGCACTCAAGTTGGGTTCATTTCCATCACAGTCTTATTAAATAGAGTGTGGGCTGTGACGATTTCCTCCCTGCAGCCAAAACACCTGGGAAGCCAAGATGACCCAGAGAGGTGGTATGGGGAGGGAGGTGGGAGGGGGGTTCAGGACTGGGGACTCATGTACACTGTGGCGGATTCATGTTGATGTATGACAAAACCAATACAGTATTGTACAGTAAAATAAAGTAAAAAAAGAAGAGAGAGATAGAGAGGCCAGGCTCTTGTGCTTAGAGAAAAAAGGCAGGTGCACTGCTAAGCTGAAGCTCTTCTAAGGTTAGAATGCCCTCTTTGGGTGTGAAATGATAGCAGCAAGAGCGGAGAATTTCTGCAACAGGAAAGGCAAACTATCCGAGGGGACGCTGAGAAACCAAAAGCCAAACAGTGAATTACAGAGTGTACATTTCATATGGGTGAAAATTTTATAAGGACAAACGCAAATTAAATTACACCTTGAACCTAGAGGGGTGGGATGGGGGGGTTGGGAAGGGAGTTTAAGAGGAAGGGGATATATGTATGCGTGCTCATTTGCTAAGTCGTGTCTGACACTTTGCAACCCCATGGAGTGTAGCCCACCAGGCTCCTCCATCCATGAGATTTTCTAGGCAAGAATACTGGAGTGTGTTGCCATTTCCTCCTCCCGGATGTATGTATACTTACAGCTGATTCACGCTGTACGGCAGAAACCAACACAACACTGTAAAGCAATTATCCTCCAATTAAAAATGAATTTAAATATATACACATGTACATACAGTTTTTAAATTTTAAAAATGACACCTTGAAAAAAGTGAAGATTGACTGGCTCTAGAACCAGAATTCCAGTATTTCCTCCCCAGAGCCAACCCACGTGTATTGTTACACCGCCGTCACTCTCTGTGACCATTTGGTGTCAATCAGTCACCTACCACAGCAGCCCACAAGCACTCACAGCCCAAGACAGCAATATAAGAACCAAAGGAATTGCCCACGTTGACTTTCGGTGGTGGTGGGCATCTAAGGAGGCACCATAACAGCTCCAACCCCTTTTCCTTCCAGCTTATCAATGATAGAAACTGTCCCAAACTCCCTCCAAGATAAGCAGGGGCTCCAGAGCCCAGAAAGAGTAGAAGGTAGGGTATCCTTTGCCCTCAGGCTGCAAAATGTGACCCCAAAGGATGAATCCAAGAGGCAGCAGCATCCAGAGAAGAGTCAAAGCCAGTGCAAGACAGTTTCCACAACCCAGCCCTCCCAAAGGGCCGGGCAAAGCCAGAGAATCCAGGTGTCAGACCAAGGACCAAACCTGGAGAGGCCTGGTGAGCGCACCATCTTGGAAGCTGAGCTTGAGAGCCCTCAACCCCCCAGAGCAGACTGCCTGCCAGCGCTGCCTTGTAGAGGAGTCAGTCTGCTTTCCTGCTCTGGAAACCTGCTGAAACTCAACATAACAACAGCCTCTATGGGGTCCGCTTCCCACCTCCCCTGGGACACGCCTCTGTCCCTCTGCTCACCCCAGATGCAAGCTGGCTTCTGTCTCTCAACAAAGGCCCATTTCAGAAACAACAGAGATAATACAACTGCAACTGAGGCTAAGAAATGGAAATGGAGAGCGAGGAAACGAGGGAAAGGGGAGAAGAAGCAGAGCAAGTATAACAACCATTAAATACAAGCTCCTGATTAAGCATCTAAAATTCCAAACTCAGAAGTCCCTATTGAGAACCACAGGCTTCCCTTCAAACAACCTGCAGGAGTCCACACATCCTCACATGCACAGGTGTAAAGTGATGGACAGCTTAGTTTTCACTCTGAGTTAAGGGCATAAGCATCGATGTTGCTGCAGAAATACTAATGACATTCAGATAAGGGATCTGGGACCTGGATTAGGGTGCAAGGGACAAGCTCTAAGGCGAAGTGAGATCACAGACAAGATTGCTGTTACAGACAATGTCAGCAAGTTTACAATCAAAACAATGCTTTATACACAAATATTACAGATTATGATGCACTCGTATAAATATTCTATTAGACTTTTACCACAATTCTACATTGAGGGCTGATAAATTCATCCCCAATTCCACAAGGAAGGATACTAGATCCAAAGATGTTAAAGGATTTGCCCAGGGTCTTGACCCCCAATCCATCCAACCACAAAGTCAGCCATGGTTAACCATGGTTTACCCATAGTAAGGACAAGTAATTGATGACAATTTAAATGAGACTTGCCATGTACCTCTTTGTATCTGCACTTCCATTAAAAAATCCATTGGTCAATGTTTCAGAAATTCACAATACATCTTGATAAGTGATGAACATCCTGGGTGATAAGATGTGGGGGGAGGGGGAAAGGAGCAGTGTCAAAAGTCAGCCTGGGGTGCTCAGCCCCGACATGCTTCCTCTGCCTTCCAAAAAAGGTACTCCAACTAAAATCATGATGACGTGCTTCAACATGGGCAGCTGACATTTTTATCTTGTGAAATATGTGAATGCCAGAGCCTTTAGAAATTTTTGCTACTTGTATTGATCTTAAATATGCAGTCTAAGGACTTCCCTTAGACAGGATGATGAAAACCATCTTCAAGAAGAAGAAATGCAAAAAGGCAAAATGGTTGTCTGAGGAGGCCTTACAAATAGCTGAGGAAAGAATAGAAGCTAAAGGCAAAGGAAAAACATCCATCTGAATGCAGAGTGCAAAAGCAAGGAGAGATAAGAAAGCCTTCTTTAGTGATCAATGCAAAGAAATAGAGGAAATCAATAGAATGGGAAAGACTAGAGATCTCTTCAAGAAAATTAGAGATACCAAGGGAACATTTCATGCAAAAATGGGCTCAATAAACGACAGAAACGGTCTGGACCTAACAGAAGCAGAAGATATTAAGAAGAGGTAGCAAGAATACACAGAAAAACTATACAAGGAAAATCTCCATGACCCAGATAACCACAATGCTGTGATCACTCACCTAGAGCCAGACATCCTGGAATGTAAAATCAAGTGGGCCTTAGGAAGCATCACTACGAACAAAGCTACTGGAGGTGATGGAATTCCAGGTGAGCTATTTCAAATCCTAAAAGACGGTGCTGTGAAAGTACTGCACTCAATATGCTGGCAAATTTGGAAAACTCAGCAGTGGCCACAGGACTGGAAAAGGTCAGTTTTCATTCTAATCCCAAAGAAAGGCAATGCCAAAAATGTTTAAACTACTGCACAATTGCACTCATCTCACAAACTAGCAGAGTAATGCTCAAAACTCTTCAAGCTAGGCTTCAACAGTACATGAATAGAGAACTTCCAGATGTTCAAGCTGGGTTTAGAAAAGGCAGAGGAACCAGAGATCAAATTTGATCAAATGATCAAAGATCATCAAAAAAGCAAGAGAATTCCAGAAAAATCTCTACTTTGCTTTATTGACTACACCAAACCCTTTGACTGTGTGGATCACAAAAACTGGAAAATTCTTCAAGAGACGAGAATACCAGACCACCTGGACTGCCTCCTGAGAAATCCGTATTCAGGTCAAGAAGCAACAGTTAGAACCAGACATGGAACAACAGACTGGTTCCAATTGGGAAAGGAGTACAAAAGGCTGTATATTGTCACTGTGCTTATTTAACTTCTCTGCAGAGTACATCATGTGAAATGCCAGACTGGATGAAGCACAGGCTGAATCAAGATTGCAGGTAGAAATATCAATAACCTCAAATATGCATATTACACCACCCTTATGGCAGAAAGTGAAGAACTACAGAACCTCTTGATGAAAGTGAAAGAGGAAAGTGAAAAAGTTGACTTAAAACTTAACATTCAAAAAACTAAGGTGATGGCATCCAGTCCCATCTCTTCATTGCAAATAGATAGGAAAACGACGGAAAGAGTGACAGACTTTATTTTCTTGGACTCCAAAATCACTGTAGATGGTGACTGCAGCTCCTTGGAAGAAAAGCTATGATCAACCTGGACAGCATACTAAAAAGCAGAGACATTACTTTGCCAACAAAGGTCCATCTAGTCAAAGCTATGGTTTTTCCAGTAGTCATGTATGGATGTGAGAGTTGACCTATAAAGAAAGCTGAGTGCTGAAGAACTGATGCTTTTGAACTGCTTGGACTGCAAGGAGATCCAACCAGTCAATCCTAAAGGAAATCAGTTCTGAATATTCATTGGAAGGACTGATGCTAAAGCTGAAACTCCAATACTTTGGCCACCTGATGTGAAGAACTGACTCACTGGAAAAGACCCTGATGCTGGGCAAGATTGAAGGCAGGAGAAAAAAGGGGACAACAGAGGATGAGATGGTTGGATAGCATCACTGACTTGATGGACATGAGTTTCAACAAGCTCTGGGAGTTTGTGATGGACAGGGACGCCTGTTGTGCTGCAGTTCATGGGGTTGCAAAGAGTCAGACATGACTGAGCAACTGAACTGAAGCCTTCTGTGGAGATCCAGTGGTTAAGACTCTGTGTTTCCAAGGCATGGGCATGGGTTCAATTCCTGGTCAGGAAGCTAAGATCCTACATGTTGCATACTGTGGTCAAAAAAAAAAAAAAAGAAGAATATGTTTATATAGTGTGTTTGCATGCAGAAGCAACTTTTTAAGACACATGCTACATCCTGCCTTTTCTAACCCAGATGCTGCCTAACCCTCCCCCGGCCACATTTCTGGACCCACCACTGGTTGGGAAGCAATTCTCCTGCATGCCACAGTGGCCAAATTATGCATGTTAGCTTAAGCCAATGCAATTCAGTAAGTCTTTACTCCTACTACAGATCTAACACAAATGATAAGAAGATAAATAAGACAAAGATATTCAGCCCAGACTAACGTTTCTCTCCTTCCGCTAAATTTCTGCTTGACTCACCCCTTCCTGGCTCTGTAATGGTGAATAATTAATCATTTTATTGGGAAAGGCAGTCTCCTAATTTGGATATGATATTGTTTTTTTCCCAGGTGGCTCAGCAGTAAAGAACCCACCTACCAATGCAGGAGACAATGTTTCGATCCCTGGGTTGGGAAGATTCCCTGGAGAAGGAAATGACAACCCACTCCAGCATTCTTGCATGGGAAATTCCATGGACAGGAGGGCTACAGAAGCCTGGTGGGTTGCAGTCTATCAGGTGAGAAACAGCCAGACACAACTGAGCAGCTAAACAACAACTGGTTTCTTTTTTTTTTTTTTTTTTTTTTAAGGATCGTATACTCCTTAAAAAGCAGAATACAATTTTAAAAGCAGAGTCCACACTAAGATGGCGGAGGAATAGGATAGGGAGACCACTTTCTCCCCCACAGATTCATCTAAAGATCATTTGAACACAGAGCAAATTCCACAAAACAACTTCTGAACGCTGGCAGAAAGGGAACCCATTGTCTTCGGAAGGAGGTAGGACAAAATATAAAAGATAAAAAGAGAAACAAGAGTTAGTTAGGAACGGAGACCCGCCCCGGGGAGGGAGTCGTGAAAGAGGAGATGTTTCCCACCACCAGGAAACCCCATCACATGCGGGTCTGTGGGGCGTTTTGGGATCTCAGAGGGCAACATAACCAGGAGGAAAAAAATAAATAAAACCCACAGATTACATGCCTAAGCGCAAATCCCAGCGGAGAAGTAGCGCAGGCATTGGCATCCACCACCACCAAGCCGGGGCTGACAGGGAGGCCCGCGCCGCTTTGCTCCAGGAAAGGGCCAGGCCTGAAGGCCCTGAGGGCCATCTGAGTGAGCTGCCGAGGGACAGCAACCCGAACTGCGGGATAGCCAGAGAGAAAAAAAGAGGAACGAGAGAGCGAGAACTTTCCTGCGAAAAGCGCTAACCTAAGGCACTGCCAGACCCGCTTGCAGAACCGAGGGCTGAATGAGGAGCAGGGCCGGCTGCGGACGGGCCATCCGCCGCGGGAGGCAGGGAGGCAGCGGCGCGGGAGCCCGAACGGCAAACGCGGCCCAGAGACGGCGTCCTCTACCAGCGGCCGGCAGGCTCCCAGTTCCTACCAGCTCTTCCTGGGATTCTGGGCGGCTGACATCCGCCAGGAGGGTCGCAGACAGCTCCCCAGAGGAGACACGCGCGGCACACCCGAGAGGGCACTCCCAGCGGCCGGGACCGGGAGGCGATGAGACGCGGCCCTACCTGGGGAGAGTGCGCGCGCCACCCTCCTGGGCGCCTGAGCTGCTCGGACCTCAGAAGGGCACAAAACGCAGGCCCAACCCAGTCTGTGCCCTTGCGGAGCACCCGAGAACCTGAACCTGAGCGGCTTATGCCTGGGAAGTGCACGCATCCCCGGCCCGCCTTAGACGGTTCTCCAGCAGAGCAGCCTGGAGCCTGAGCGGTGTAGACCAGGAGAGCACACGCCGTGAGCAGGGGCACAGCCAGGGTGGCCCAGACTCTGCGGGCACTGCCCACACGCCCAGCGACGCTTGTCTGCAGTGCTCCCCCCTCCCCGCAGCGCTGCTGAGCAGGGAGCCTGAACAAAGACCACCTGCACTCCCCGTGTCAGGGCGGAAGTGAGGTACTGGAGACACTTGCACACAGAGGAGGCCAAACTAACGGAGAGGGAACCGCCTTGGAAGAGACAGGCGCAACAGATTAAAACCCTGTTAGCAGTGGCCACGGGAGGAGGCGATGGCACCCCACTCCAGTACTCTTGTCTGGAAAATCCTATGGACGGAGGAGCCTGGTGGGCTGTAGTCCATGGGGTTGCAAAGAGTCTGACATGACTGAGCGACTTCACTTTCACTTTTCACTTTCATGCACTGGAGAAGGAAATGGCAACCCACTCCAGTGTTCTTGCCTGGGGAATCCCAGGGATGGGGGAGCCTGGTGGGCTGCCATCTATGGGGTCGCAAAGAGTCGGACAAGACTGAAGCGACTTAGCAGCAGCAGCAGCAGCAGCAGCAGCACTGGCTACAGTGGAAGGGGCCTGTAGACCTTGAGAAGAAATATATGCTGGAACTGAACTGACCCCACATTGCCCTCAACAGCTCCAGAGAAATTCCTATATATTTTTTCTAATTAACACACTGAAATCCCTTGTGTTCCTGTACACTAACAATGAGAAAACAGAAAGAGAAATTAAGAAAACAATTCCATTCACCATTGCAAGAAAAAGAATAAAATAGTTAGGAATAAATCTACCTAAAGAAAAAAAAAGACCTATATATAGAAAACTATAAAACACCAATGAAAGAAATCAAAGATGATACAAATAGATGGAGAAATATACCATGTTCGTGGATCAAAACAATCAATATAGTGAAAATGAGTATACTACCCAAAGCAATCTATAGACTCAGTGCCATCCCTATCAAGCTACCAACTATTTTTCAGAGAACTAGAACAAATAACTTCACAATTTGTATGGAAATACAAAAAACAAAAACAAACAAACAAAAAAAACCTTGAATAGCCAAAGCAATCTTAAGAAGGAAGAATGAAACTGGAAGAATCAACCTGCCTGACTTCAGACTATACTACAAAGCCACAGTCATCAAGACAGTATGGTACTAGCACAAAGACAGAAATATAGATCAATGAGAAAAAAAACAGAAACCCCAGAGATGAGTCCACCCACCTATGGACACTGTTTCTTTGACAAAGGAAGCAAAACTGTACAATGGAGAAAAGACAATCTCTTTAGCAAGTGGTGCTGGGAAAACTGGTCAACCACTTGTAAAAGAATGAAACTAGAACACTTTCTAACACCATACACAAAAATAAACTCAAAATGGACTGCAGATCTAAACATAAGACCAGAAACTATAAAACTCATAGAGGAAAACATAGGCAAAACACTCTGACATAAATCACAGCAGGATCCTCTATGATCCACCTCCCAGAGTAATGGAAATAAAAGCAAAAATAAACAAATGGGACCTAATTAAAATTAAAAGCTTTGGCACAACAAAGGAAACTATAAGCAAGGTGAAAAGACAGCCTTCAGAATGGGAGAAAATAATAACAAACAAAGCAACTGACAAAGAATTAATCTCAAAAATATACAACCAGCTCCTGCAGCTCAATTCCAGAAAAATAAATGACCCAATCAAAAAATGGGCCAAATAACTAAATGGACACTTGTCCAACGAAGACCTACAGATGGCTAACAAACTCATGAAAAGATGCTCAACATCACTCATTATCAGAGAAATGCAAATCAAAATCACAGTGAGGTACCATCTCACACCAGTCAGAATGGCTGCAATCCAAAAGTCTACAAACAATAAATGCTGGAGAGGGTGCGGAAAAACAGAATCCTCTTACACTGTTGGTGGGAATGCAAACTAGTACAGCCACTATGGAGAACAGTGTGGAGATTCCTTAAAAAACTGCAAACAGAACTGTCATACGACCCAGCAATCCCACTGCTGGGCATACACACTGAGGAAACCAGAACTGAAAGAGACACATGTACCCCAATGTTCATTGCAGCACTGTTTATAATAGCCAGGACATGGAAGCAACCTAGATGTCCATCAGCAGATGAATGGATAAGAAAGCTGTGGTACATATACACAATGGAGTACTACTCAGCCCTTAAAAAGAATGCATTTGAATCCATTCTAATGAGGTGGATGAAACTGGAGCCTATTTTACAGAGTAAAGTAGTCAGAAAGAAAAACACCAATACAGTATACTAACACATATATATATGGAATTTAGAAAGATGGTAACAATGACCCTATATGCAAGACAGCAAAAGAGACACAGATGTAAAGAACAGTCTTTTGGTCTGTTTTGGTGGGAGAAGGCAAAGGTGGGATGGTTTGAGAAAATAGCATTGAAACATGTAAATTATCGTATGTGAAACAGATCACCAGTCCAGGTTCGATGCATGAGACAGGGTGCTCAGGGCTGGTACACTGGGATGACCCTGAGGGATGGGATGGGGAGGGAGGTTAGAGGTGGGATTCAGGGTGGGGAACACATGTACAACCATGGTTGATTCATGTCAATGTATGGCCAAAACCACTACAATATTGTAATCAGCCTCCAATTAAAATAAATTAACTTTTAATAAATAAATAAAAATTTTAAAAATAAATAAATAAAAGCAGAGTCCATATAAATGTATCCCAAGATCAGCCGGAGGTCAGTAACCACCTTGGGACAGTTCATATTATTTTCATTGAGCCCTATTCCACCTCAGCAAAATGGGAAAAACAAGAGTGATATCATTTCTCCTTGTATATCACCTTATGCTTTTCAGAAAAGTTTCAAAAAACATTTTGATACAATAAATATTAGAATGAATGTATTTAAATAATCCCAAATCATAAAGTCAAGAAAATATAACAGTTGGATTTAAATGACAGAATTTGCCCATTTTTCTGTTCAAATGACTATCTGAGCCAAATCAAGGCAGACGCACAAAAGCTGCACTGTGGGGAAATAGTTCAGAACTCATCATGCAATCTCCAGGGCCAATAAGGCAGCTGGGCAGAGGATGAGGTCATCAGTGTGGGATCAGCTAGAGACACTCCTTCCTGTCACCCCAGACAGCTGTGGGCCTCCCCTAGCCTGGGAAAGGTGTGCAACAGACATCATAGAGCCTCCTGAGAAGAGCATATCTGTGAAATTGAGCAAACGTAACACCATGGCCAGGAAACTGACACAGTTTCTATAGATGGAGAACTAGTATCTCTCTTCCTAGATAAAGAGCAGCCCGTGTTATATACATGTGGAAATCAATACATAAGTAAACCGTCTTCAAAATTATAGTGGGAAGGAAATGAGTAGGTCTAATGGAAAAAATTTAGCATCAACATATATACACTATCATGTGCAAAATGGATACTTGGTGACAAGTTGCTGAATAACACAGGGAGTCCAGTGTGGTGCTCAGTGATGACCTAGAGGGGTGGGGTGTGGAGGAAAGGAAGGAGGCTCAACAGGGTGGGGATATATGTAAAATTATGGCTGACCCAAGATGGATGGGTCATGGTGGAGAGGTCTGACAGAATGCGGCCCACTGGAGAAGGGAATGGCAAACCACTACTGGAGATCAGTGGAGAAATAACTCTAGAAAGAATGAAGGGATGGAGCCAAAGCAAAAACAATACCCAGCTGTGTTGGCAACCCACTCCAGTGTTCTTGCCTGGGGAATCCCAGGGATGGGGGAGCCTGGTGGGCTGCCATCTATGGGGTCGCAAAGAGTCGGACAAGACTGAAGCGACTTAGCAGCAGCAGCAGCAGCAGCAGCAGCACTGGCTACAGTGGAAGGGGCCTGTAGACCTTGAGAAGAAATATATGCTGGAACTGAACTGACCCCACATTGCCCTCAACAGCTCCAGAGAAATTCCTATATATTTTTTCTAATTAACACACTGAAATCCCTTGTGTTCCTGTACACTAACAATGAGAAAACAGAAAGAGAAATTAAGAAAACAATTCCATTCACCATTGCAAGAAAAAGAATAAAATAGTTAGGAATAAATCTACCTAAAGAAAAAAAAAGACCTATATATAGAAAACTATAAAACACCAATGAAAGAAATCAAAGATGATACAAATAGATGGAGAAATATACCATGTTCGTGGATCAAAACAATCAATATAGTGAAAATGAGTATACTACCCAAAGCAATCTATAGACTCAGTGCCATCCCTATCAAGCTACCAACTATTTTTCAGAGAACTAGAACAAATAACTTCACAATTTGTATGGAAATACAAAAAACAAAAACAAACAAACAAAAAAAACCTTGAATAGCCAAAGCAATCTTAAGAAGGAAGAATGAAACTGGAAGAATCAACCTGCCTGACTTCAGACTATACTACAAAGCCACAGTCATCAAGACAGTATGGTACTAGCACAAAGACAGAAATATAGATCAATGAGAAAAAAAACAGAAACCCCAGAGATGAGTCCACCCACCTATGGACACTGTTTCTTTGACAAAGGAAGCAAAACTGTACAATGGAGAAAAGACAATCTCTTTAGCAAGTGGTGCTGGGAAAACTGGTCAACCACTTGTAAAAGAATGAAACTAGAACACTTTCTAACACCATACACAAAAATAAACTCAAAATGGACTGCAGATCTAAACATAAGACCAGAAACTATAAAACTCATAGAGGAAAACATAGGCAAAACACTCTGACATAAATCACAGCAGGATCCTCTATGATCCACCTCCCAGAGTAATGGAAATAAAAGCAAAAATAAACAAATGGGACCTAATTAAAATTAAAAGCTTTGGCACAATGAAGGAAACTATAAGCAAGGTGAAAAGACAGCCTTCAGAATGGGAGAAAATAATAACAAACAAAGCAACTGACAAAGAATTAATCTCAAAAATATACAACCAGCTCCTGCAGCTCAATTCCAGAAAAATAAATGACCCAATCAAAAAATGGGCCAAATAACTAAATGGACACTTGTCCAACGAAGACCTACAGATGGCTAACAAGCTCATGAAAAGATGCTCAACATCACTCATTATCAGAGAAATGCAAATCAAAATCACAGTGAGGTACCATCTCACACCAGTCAGAATGGCTGCAATCCAAAAGTCTACAAACAATAAATGCTGGAGAGGGTGCGGAAAAACAGAATCCTCTTACACTGTTGGTGGGAATGCAAACTAGTACAGCCACTATGGAGAACAGTGTGGAGATTCCTTAAAAAACTGCAAACAGAACTGTCATACGACCCAGCAATCCCACTGCTGGGCATACACACTGAGGAAACCAGAACTGAAAGAGACACATGTACCCCAATGTTCATTGCAGCACTGTTTATAATAGCCAGGACATGGAAGCAACCTAGATGTCCATCAGCAGATGAATGGATAAGAAAGCTGTGGTACATATACACAATGGAGTACTACTCAGCCCTTAAAAAGAATGCATTTGAATCCATTCTAATGAGGTGGATGAAACTGGAGCCTATTTTACAGAGTAAAGTAGTCAGAAAGAAAAACACCAATACAGTATACTAACACATATATATATGGAATTTAGAAAGATGGTAACAATGACCCTATATGCAAGACAGCAAAAGAGACACAGATGTAAAGAACAGTCTTTTGGTCTGTTTTGGTGGGAGAAGGCAAAGGTGGGATGGTTTGAGAAAATAGCATTGAAACATGTAAATTATCGTATGTGAAACAGATCACCAGTCCAGGTTCGATGCATGAGACAGGGTGCTCAGGGCTGGTACACTGGGATGACCCTGAGGGATGGGATGGGGAGGGAGGTTAGAGGTGGGATTCAGGGTGGGGAACACATGTACAACCATGGTTGATTCATGTCAATGTATGGCCAAAACCACTACAATATTGTAATCAGCCTCCAATTAAAATAAATTAACTTTTAATAAATAAATAAAAATTTTAAAAATAAATAAATAAAAGCAGAGTCCATATAAATGTATCCCAAGATCAGCCGGAGGTCAGTAACCACCTTGGGACAGTTCATATTATTTTCATTGAGCCCTATTCCACCTCAGCAAAATGGGAAAAACAAGAGTGATATCATTTCTCCTTGTATATCACCTTATGCTTTTCAGAAAAGTTTCAAAAAACATTTTGATACAATAAATATTAGAATGAATGTATTTAAATAATCCCAAATCATAAAGTCAAGAAAATATAACAGTTGGATTTAAATGACAGAATTTGCCCATTTTTCTGTTCAAATGACTATCTGAGCCAAATCAAGGCAGACGCACAAAAGCTGCACTGTGGGGAAATAGTTCAGAACTCATCATGCAATCTCCAGGGCCAATAAGGCAGCTGGGCAGAGGATGAGGTCATCAGTGTGGGATCAGCTAGAGACACTCCTTCCTGTCACCCCAGACAGCTGTGGGCCTCCCCTAGCCTGGGAAAGGTGTGCAACAGACATCATAGAGCCTCCTGAGAAGAGCATATCTGTGAAATTGAGCAAACGTAACACCATGGCCAGGAAACTGACACAGTTTCTATAGATGGAGAACTAGTATCTCTCTTCCTAGATAAAGAGCAGCCCGTGTTATATACATGTGGAAATCAATACATAAGTAAACCGTCTTCAAAATTATAGTGGGAAGGAAATGAGTAGGTCTAATGGAAAAAATTTAGCATCAACATATATACACTATCATGTGCAAAATGGATACTTGGTGACAAGTTGCTGAATAACACAGGGAGTCCAGTGTGGTGCTCAGTGATGACCTAGAGGGGTGGGGTGTGGAGGAAAGGAAGGAGGCTCAACAGGGTGGGGATATATGTAAAATTATGGCTGACCCAAGATGGATGGGTCATGGTGGAGAGGTCTGACAGAATGCGGCCCACTGGAGAAGGGAATGGCAAACCACTACTGGAGATCAGTGGAGAAATAACTCTAGAAAGAATGAAGGGATGGAGCCAAAGCAAAAACAATACCCAGCTGTGGATGTGACTGGTGATAGAAGTAAGGTCTAATGCCGTAAAGAGCAATATTGCATAGGAACCTGGAATGTTAGGTCCATGAATCAAGGCAAATTGGAAGTGGTCAAACAAGAGATGGCAAGGGTGAACGTAGACATTCTACGAATCAGCGAACTAACATGGACTGGAATGGGTGAATTTAACTCAGATGACCATTATATCTACTACTGCGGGCAGGAATCCCCCAGAAGAAATGGAATAGCCATCATGGTCAACAAAAGAGTCCGAAATGCAGTACTTGGATGCAATCTCAAAAATGATAGAATGATCTCTGTTCGTTTCCAAGGCAAACCACTCAATATCACGGTAATCCAAGCCTATGCCCCAAACAGTAAGGCTGAAGAAGCTGAAGTTGAACGGTTTTATGAAGACCTACAAGACCTTTTAGAACTAACACCCAACAAAGATGTCCTTTTCATTATAGGGAAAGGGAATGCAAAAGTAGGAAGTCAAGAAACACCTGGAGTAACAGGCAAATTTGGCCTTGGAATACAGAATGAAGCAGGGCAAAGGCTAATAAGAGTTTTGCCAAGAGAACGCACTGGTCATAGCAAACACCCTCTTACAACAACACAAGAGAAGACTCTACACATGGACATCACCAGATGGTCAACACCGAAATCAGATTGATTATATTCTCTGCAGCCAAAGATGGAGAAGCTCTATACTGTCAACAAAAACAAGACCAGGAGCTGACTGTGGCTCAGATCATAAACTCCTTATTACAAAATTCAGACTGAAATTGAAGAAAGTGGAGAAAACCACTAGACCATTCAGGTATGACCTAAATCAAATCCCTTATGAATATACAGTGGAAGAGAGAAATAGATTTAAGGGACTAAATCTGATAGATAGAGTGCCTGATGAACTAAGGATGGAGGTTCATGACATTGTGTAGGAGAGAGGGATCAAGACCATTCCAACAGAAAAGAAATGCAAAAAAGCAAAATGGCTGTCTGAGGAGGCCTTACAAATAGCTGTGAAAAGAGGACAAGTGAAAAGCAAAGGAGAAAAGGAAAGATACACCCATTTGAATGCAGAGTTCCAAAGAATAGCAAGGAGAGATAAGAAAGCCTTCCTCAGCTATCAATGCAAAGAAATAGAGGAAAACAACAGAATGGGAAAGACTAGAGATCTCTTCAAGAAAATTAGAGATACCAAGGGAATATTTCATGCAAAGATGGGCTCGATAAAGGACAGAAATGGTCTGGACCTAACAGAAGCAGAAGATATTAAGAAGAGGTGGCAAGAATACACAGAAGAACTGTACAAAAAAGATCTTCACAACCCAGATAATCATGATGCTGTGATCAATCACCTAGAGACAGACATCCTGGAATGTGAAGTCAAGTGGGCCTTAGAAAGCATCACTACAAACAAAGCTAGTGGAGGTGATGGAATTCCAGTGGAGCTTTTTCAAATCCTAACAGACGATACTGTGAAAGTGCTGCACTCAATATGCCAGCAAATTTGGAAAACTCAGCAGTGGCCACAGGACTGGAAAAGGTCAGTTTTCATTCCAATCCCAAAGAAAGGCAATGCCAAAGAATGCTCAAACTACT
>SJYG01000208.1:1055744-1100289 GCA_006410535.1 Litocranius walleri | reverse complement strand
ACCTGCCTCTTGAGAAATCTGTATGCAGGTCAGGAAGCAACAGTTAGAACTGGACATGGAACTACAGACTGGTTCCAAATAGGCAAAGGAGTGTGTCAAGGCTGTATATTGTCACCCTGCTTATTTAACTTATATGCAGAGTACATCATGAGAAACACTGGACTGGAAGAAACACAAGCTGGAATCAAGATGGCCAGGAGAACTATCAATAACCTCAGATATGCAGATGACACCACCCTTATGGCAGAAAGTGAAGGGGAGCTAAAAAGCCTCTTGAGGAAAGTGAAAGAAGAGAGTGAAAAAGTTGGCTTAAAGCTCAACATTCAGAAAACGAAGATCATGGCATCTGGTCCTGTCACTTCATGGGAAATAGATGGGGAAACAGTGAAAACAGTGTCAGACTTTATTTTGGGGGCTCCAAAATCACTGTAGATGGTGACTGCAGCCATGAAATTAAAAGACATTTACTCCTTGGAAAAAAAGTGATGACCAACCTAGATAGCATATTCAAAAGCAGAGACATTACTTTGCCGACTAAGGTCCATGTAGTCAAGGCTATGGTTTTTCCTGTGGTCATGTATGAATGTGAGAGTTGGACTGTGAAGAAGGCTGAGCGCCAAAGAATTGATGCTTTTGAACTGTGGTGTTGGAGAAGACTCTTGAGAGTCCCCTGGACTGCAAGGAGATCCAACCAGTCCATTCTGAAGGAGATCAGCCCTGGGATTTCTTTGGAAGGAATGATGCTAAAGCTGAAACTCCAGTACTTTGGCCACCTGAGAAGAGCTGACTCATTGGAAAAGACTCTGATGCTGGGACGGATTAGGGGCAGGAGAAGGGGACAACAGAGGATGAGATGGCTGGATGGCATCACGGACTTGATGGACGTGAGTCTGAGTGAACTCCGGGAGTTGGTGATGGACAGGGAGGCCTGGCGTGCTGCGATTCATGGGGTCACAGAGTCGGACACGACTGAGTGACTGAACTGAACTGAACTGAACTGAACTGAACTATATACATGAGAGACAAGGAGATAACCTGAGAGTTTCCTTGAGCTGAAGGGGTTTACACTGGAGGCAGAAAGCATGTTAAGAAACAAAAAAACCTGCAACAGAATATAAGTGGCAAAGAGTAGATGATTCCAGAAGACCAGGGAAGGCTGTAGGTATTGAAATAGCGCAAGGTGCTATTTCTCCTCTCCCCTGCCCCCACCCCGTCCTCAGCCTGCCTTTGTCTGTGGAAAAACTTTAGCCAAAAAATAAGTTTGACCAGAGAAGTGAGAAAATGCAGAAATAAAGGAAAACAGTCCAACAATACTAAATAATATAGTTTAGACATTAAGTATAAAGACCTATAATTCCTTCTCAGGGAATATAGCTAAAATTCTGAACCATGTACTATGAGCGATCTTATAGATACTGAAACCCAACCACGTGGAAGAAGTTAACCACGGGATGACCAGGCTGTAACCATGACATAAGTCCAGAACTGGTCTCAAGGAAATGAGAACAAACTGACCCTAAAACTGAAGATTAACTGAAGATTAACAATCAAGATGATGCTGGTCAGACCACCGATGACCAATTTCAAGAGCTGACTGTGCTGTTTCTGCATGTTGCCCCCTACCTCTGTCTGTAAAATCTTGCCCCCTGATTGTTAGTGGGGAGGAGGGGGATTGATTTGGACAGGAGTCTGCTCTCCCCATCTTCCCTACCAGTTGCTGGCATCCAAAATAAAGCAACCTTTCCTTTCCACCAATCTTGCCTCTTTATTGGTTTTCGAGCGGTGAGCTGCCAGACCCCACTTTTGGATACAGCAAAATGAGGTGTGGAGACTTGGGACAAAGAGGGCAGATGCCATCATGTTCTTGGTAGGCAGAATCAATCGAGCCAGAGCATCCGTTTTAGGGATTTGGTGGACTATTTATGGAGAAGGAAATGGCAACCCACTCCAGTACTCTTGCCTGGAGAATCCCATGGACAGAGGAGCTTGGTGGGCTACAGTCCACGGGTCGCAAACAGTTGGACACGACTGAGCGACTTCACTTTCACTTTATGGAAGGCCTGGAAAGGAATGCTAAGAATTTGCCTGCAGGACGGTAATGAGTATTTGCACAAGGAAGAGTGATCTAATCAGATCTCTCCTTTGGAAAGATTATCCTGGCAGTAGTATCCAGGCCTGACTGTCAGGAGGGACTGAGCAGAGAAATACTGACACAAACAAGTGTCAGGACTGCGAAGGCACAGGAAGGTCTTTGGAAGACACAGATGCCTTTGGAAGAAGCATCCTAAGTATGACTGTGAAGCTGTGAGGGTTGCCTTAAATCACCTGGAAAGAATACCAGGCTTTGTTAGATCTTCCCGTTAGACTGGATGGTCCTTGTGGACGATCCAGTACATCTTTAAACACGTTGCTATATACACCACAGTGCCGTGCGGACAGTAGGTGCCAAATGAATGTTCCTGAACAGATGAATAAATGCAATGGAATGAATAAATGGATAAGATAGAGTCTTTGGAAGAGAATGCTATAACCAGAGAAAGGAAAACAAAAAAAACTGATCAGAGTCAAGGTAATTTGAGGCCCCAAATCTATTATTTGAATTGAGTGCAGAATATCTATGCCCAAGGTCAGCATTTCACTATGCCTGGCCCATGGCTATAATGAAAAACACCAGGGAAATATTAATAATTGTACAGAGTCTATAAGAGAGTAGACGTTAAAAGATCTCATCACAAGAAAAAGACTTTGTAACCATGTAAGGTGGTGAATGTAACTAGACTTACTGTGGTGATCATTTCACAATGTACACAAATAGCAGATCACCATGCTGTACACCTAGTCTAATCTTGTTCGTGTCAAACATATCTCAATTTAAAAAAAAAAAGAATTGTACTGAGATGTGCAAAATTTTTTCATTTGAAGATTTGTAATCACAAAGCAGCATTCACAAGTCTATGTTTCCAGTAATTAGAAACACAACCCCCATTGATCTATTTTTGACCACTATGAAACAGTCCTTCTTTGGCTATCAGTATTTTACTAAGATGAGACTTGCTTTCATTTATAAATGCAAAACACCTTCTCCTGTGTCAAAAATAAAGCCTAATAATTATGCCAAATCATCTTATCAATCTACTTGCAAATTAAGAAACCACAGGTATGAAAAAGAAAAGTTACGTTGTTGTCCACATACCAAAACCAAATTTAAAGTCAGATTCTACATTCAAGACACAATTCAGTCATTAAATTTAGATATTTCCCCCTTCAACCTGTGAAAGCATTTAGTCTCCACACAGGGCCACCTGTCAAATGCACATTTCTATTCCTAGTCGCTGTGTTTGCCTGAGTGAACACGATTGTGTTAATGATTAATATCAATCCTAGATACAGGTAACCCTGGGAAGGTCAAGTACCAATTGCACTCAGGCAGCTGACTGCGGGGAGCTGTCTGAGCCTCTTGAAATGGAACCATGTGGGTGGGGGGAGGAGGTAAAATGTGAAACCCCACAGAGCTGCTGCTGCTGCTGCTGCTAAGTCACTTCAGTTGTGTCCGACTCTGTGCAACCCCATAGACGGCAGCCCACCAGGCTCCGCCATCCCTGGGATTCTCCATGCAAGAACACTGGAGTGGGTTGCCATTTCCTTCTCCAGTGCATGAAAGTGAAAAGTGAAAGGGAAGTAGTTCAGTCGTGTCAGACTTTTAGCGACCCCATGGACTGCAGCCTGCCAGTCTCCTCTGTCCATGGGATTTTCCAGGCAAGAGTACTGGAGTGGGTTGCCCCACAGAGCAGGGACTAGGAAATTCACACAGTCCCCCAAGTCCCTGACAATCCCAGTCTTCCAGGACAAAAGTCGCTGAATCTGAGAGCTGGAAGGGTCCCCACACATCATCCACTGCAGCCCCCACCTGCCCCATATGCAGACTCCCCCATATGGGCACCCCAGAATCAGCCAACACTAACTTAAATGTTTCTGGGGCAAAAAGCTAACACTTTTCAAGATGGCCTGTTCCACTGACAGACAATTTTTTAGCAAGTTTTTCTCTAGGTTAAGTTCAAGGAGATCAGTCCTGGATGTTCACTGGAAGGACTGATGTTGAAGCTGAAACTCCAATACTTTGGCCACCTGATGCAAAGAGCTGACTCATTTGAAATGACCCTGATGCTGGGATTGAGGGCAGGGAGAGAGGTGGACGACAGAGGATGAGATGGCTGGATGGCATCACCAACTCAGTGGACATGACTTTGAGTAGGCTCCAGGAGTTGGGGATGGACAGGGAGGCCTGGGGTGCTGCGCTTCATGGGCTTGCAAAGAGTCGGACACGACTGAGTGACTGAACTAAACTGAAGTTCAAAATTGACATGCTACTCATGTGTGGTTCTATTTGTAATTCTGGGCCAAGAAGGCACTCTAAATGCCAAATGAATGACAAATGATTAGTGAACAGATGTGGCCTTACAGATCAATGACAATATTGGAAAAAGGAACCACTCACAAATTTAAGCTTTTAAGAGCCATGATAGCTCAAAAATATATAAATAAGGATTTGGTTTGATTCACTTATTACTTAAGCAGAGGGGGATTATACAGCACTGTGGAATAAAGTATACTTAACAGAAACAGTTCTAAGTAAGGGGAGAGGACTCAGGTCCTAATACTTTGCTGCTCTCACCTACCTTCCACACCTGTCAACTAAGCCAGCCAGATCGCGAGATCTCCACCATCACTTAAGACTATCAGGACTCTGATGTGACTTATCCCCAAAGACTGTGGTGCCAAACCTCCAGGAATTTCTGTCTTAACTGCATTTCTCTGAGAGTTCAAACCCATCTGCAAATAAAGGGTAAAAGTCCTGCCAAGGGGACTTCACTCGTGGTCCAGTGGCTAAGACTCTGCATCGCCAATGCTAGAGATTCATGTTCAATCCCTGGTTAGAGAACTAAGATCCCATATACTGTAACTAAAGATCCCATGGGCTGTAACTAAGACCTGGCACAGCCAAATAAATGAATTTTTTTTTTAAATGGTCCTACCATGGAAGGCAAATGGAGGGGTTGAACAGGTAAAATTATATCCACCTGTTTTCAGGATGAGCACAGGCAACGTGGTTGGGAAATTAACCTAAAGTTGATTGGGAATGAGAACCTAGGGCCATTTATTTCAATTACCTAATGTGAGACCAGGTCTTCTACACTCATGTTTACCATTATAAGGACCAAATATATATTTCTCAGCCCTGCACTTGATAAATACACGTGTCCATGCCTCACCGGCCAGAACTCAAGAGGTTTGACCACTTGTTCTTTTGAGGTTTCACCCAGCAGTTAAGTTCTGTGATTCTGTTATAAACACCAACCGACCCAGGTGATCCCAGGAAGCTCCACATCTCTATCACCCATTTCTGAGCCATGACTGGAGGCAAGCGGCCAAAAGGAAGGAGCACCAAGTAAAAGGGAGCAGACAGAAAATCATGTCATGTCAGCAGCTGAGCACAGGGCCCCCCCTGCCTTCCAAAGCCAGAGAGAAATATTACGTCACCACTGGTCGGCCACAGTTCTCCTTTCTCACTTCCACTTGGTATGAAAAATGGGAAGCTGATGGTGAAGTCTGTGCTTAAAGAGGCAGCTGGTAAACTGATTTCAAAAGAGAAAATGGATCAGAATGGTCAAGGTATCTGTGGCAGGTATTTTTAAAAGGGCATGACTGTTGCATAAAAGATATTTGCTAAGGAATTTTTACCACAGGTGTTCAAGTTGAGAATAGCAACAGAAGACTCCCAAGGGCTAAAAAACCTTACACGACTAGATTGTGCTATCTGGAAAGCGCTTGGCCAAGGGCAGCACCAGCAGTGCCCAGAGGGGACCCTCCCCAGCCCCAAGATGACTGCCCAGGGCCTGCCTGGAAGCAGTATTCTCTTCTGGCTTTGCATGAGAACCTAGCATATAAGCTGAATTACTATTATCACTGCCAAAAAAAAAATTATTCTAATTCTGGTCTAATGATACTAATCTAAAAATTCTATGTTCAGAAACTGTCCTGTGCCAAGCTTCAGATATTATTTAAACATCACCAGGCTTCCCAGGAGGTGCTAGTTGTAAGACAGAAGGCATGCAGATTCGATCCCTGGTCAAGAATTACAATCACACATGCCACAGCCAAAACAAGACCTCAAGTGATGAGCAGGTTTGTAAATGACTATGCTTCTTCAACGGAGAAGGCAATGGCACCCCACTCCAGTACTTTTGCCTGGAAAATCCCATGGACGGAGGAGCCTGGTAGGCTGCAGTCCATGGGGTCGCTAGAGTTGGACACAACTGGGCGACTTCATTTTCACTTTTCACTTTCATGCATTGGAGAAGGAAATGGCAACCCACTCTAGTGTTCTTGCCTGGAGAATCCTAGGGATGGGGGAGCCTGGTGGGCTGCCATCTAGGGGGTCACATAGAGTCGGACATGACTGAAGCGACTTAGCAGCAGCAGCGTGCTCTTTCAGGGGCTTCCCAGGTGGCTCCAGTGGTAAAGAACGCACCTGCCAATGCAGGAGACATAAGGGACACGAGTTAATCCCTGGGTCAGAAAGATTCCCTGCAGAAGGTCATGGCAGCCCATTCTAATATTCCTGCCTGGAGAATCCCCATGGACAGAGGAACCTGACTGAGGTCCATAGGGTTGCAAAGAGTCAGACACTACTAAAGCAACTTGGCATGCACAAAGATCATCACTGTCTTCATTCTGAAGATCTTTCATCAAACTTTGACCAAAATCACAATAAAATTCAGACATTAATGATATAATCTCTAATCCTTCTTCAGTCAAAATTTCAAGAATTTTTTTTTAAAAAAAGGAAATGTTTTAAGGAACATAATAAATTTGGACTTCTTTTTTTTCCTAAACTAATACCTTAATGTTTGCACAATGAGCAAGTATTATTTTTGTCATCTAACTAAACAATAACAGTTTGCATGCAGTCTTTTGGAAACATATACATTAATAAACATGGCATAGAAATGGATTATAAGAACAGAGACACCAAACTATTGATCTGCATTGGTGGAATTACGGTGGATTTCAATGCTCTTTTTCTCAGTTGTAGTTTCCTAAGAGCACAAGTTACTTCTGGAAAAAGGAAAAAGAATAAGAGAAACAACGGAACAGGGAATTGGTTCTGCAACACAGAAGCCTGGCATTCACTCTCCCTCAGGTATACAGACTTTGCCTGAAAGCCCATTGCTAGGGGCATCTCATATGAGCAGTGAGGTCCCTGCAGAAATGTCCTGGGTCCCAGCCTTGCCAGGTAATCTTAACCCCAAAAGCCTCAATCCCAGCTTACCCTTCTTGTGCCATTTTAAGGGTCCTGGCAAATATGTGTGTTAAAATAAAGCATTCATGCAAATTCCATTTAGTTTTGAGATTTCTGATGAGTTCTCTTTTTTTCTTTTTCTCAGAGAAATTATTTTTTAAAAGGAGATTTCTGATGATTTCTTGTGATATATTTTTCTATGAGATTTTAATACTTTTTTTCCTCTGCAAATTTTCATTGTTTATTTTGGAAAGAAGATAGCTTAAGATGGCATTTTTATACATAGGGATGAAAACAAAATTATTTCAAAGTCTCTTCTTCCAGAGTTAACAATTCTCCCATGTTTTAGAGTCTATAAATATGTAGGGTATATAGTTACCAGTGATCTAACATAGGCCTGCTCTGAACATCAGCTTGTCTCCATAACTTTAGTTCAGCCAGTGGTTGAGAATACACTTGTGAGAGGCACCAACCCACGGTTCTAACCCTGGTTCTACATTTAGTGTGACTTGGAAATAAGAAGGGTGAATCCGCATCTCAGATTTGAATGGGGAAAATGAAAATTATAAGTAGCTACCTTAAAATGGTCTGGGGCAGATTTCATCAAAGCAGTTCCTGCTAGACTGCCTGGCATACTGCAAGCTCTAAAAAAATGCAGACTTTCTTATTCCCTCCTGGTAACACTGATATCTTCTATTTGCACAGTCAGTCATACGCTCCAAGGTACTCGTACCATTTATTTCACTGAATCCTCAGGCAGCTCTAACCCAAAAGTTACTGTCCCCATTTTATCTTTTTTGTAAACAGATGAGGAAACTGAGGATCGAGGACACACAGCTTAGGACGAAGTTCCAGGCCTCTTTTTGCTCAGTGCCAGATTCTCAACTGGGCTTCCTAGCGGCTCAGATGGCAAAGAATCTGCCTGCAATGTGGGAGATCCAGGTTTGATTCCTGGGTGGGAAGATTCCCTCAAAAGATTTCATGTGCCACTTGTGAACTTATTATGATTAAATTTCTTTTTAAATACTCTGCTATTCACAGTCAGCAAAAACAAGACAGGGAGCTGACTGTGGCTCAGATCGTGAATTCCTTATTGCCAAATTCAGACTTAAATTGAAGAAAGTAAGGAAAACCACTAGACCATTCAGGTATGACCTAAATCAAATCCCTTACGATTATACAGTGGAAGTGACAAATAGATTCAAGGGATTAGATCTAATAGACAGAGTGCCTGAAGAACTATGGATGGAGGTTAGTGACATTGTAAAGGAGGCAGTGATCAAGGCCATTCCCAAGAAAAAGTAACGCAAAAAGGCAAAATGGTTGTCAGAGGAGGCCTTACAAATAGCTGAGAAAAGAAGAGAAGCTAAAGGCAAAGGAGAAAAGGAAAGATACACCTATTTGAATGCAGAGTTCCAAAGAAGAGCAAGGAGAGATAAGAAAGCCTTCCTCAGTGATCAGTGCAAAGAAATAGAGGAAAACACCAGAATGGGAAACACTAGAGATCTCTTCAAGAAAATTAGAGATACCAAGGGAACATTTCATGCAAAGATGGGCCCAATAAAGGGCAGAAATGGTCTGGACCTAACAGAAGCAGAAGATATTAAGAAGAGGTGGCAAGAATACACAGAAGAACTGTACAAAAAAGACCTTCATGACCCAGATAACCATGATGGTGTGATCACTCACCAAAGAGCCAGACATCATGGAATGTGAAGTCAAGTGGGCCTTAGGCATCATCACTACGAACAAAGCTAATGGAGGTGATGGAATTCCAGGTGAACTATTTCAAATCCTAAAAGACGATGCTGTGAAAGTGCTGCACTCAATATGCCAGCAAATTTGGAAAACTCAGCAGTGGTCACAGGACTGGAAAAAGTCAGTTTTCATTCCAATCCCAAAGAAAGGCAATGCCAAAAAATTTTCAGACTACAACACAATTGCACCCATCTCACACGCCAGCAAAGTAATGCTCAAAATTCTCCAAGCCAGATTTCAACAGTACATGACCATGAACTTCCAGATGTTCAAGCTGGATTTAGAAAAGGCAGAGGAACCAGAGATCAAATTGCCAACATCTGTTCAGTTTAGTTCAGTCGCTCAGTCGTGTCTGACTCTTTGCGACCCCATGAATCGCAGCACACCAGGCCTCCCTGTCCATCACCAACTCCCGGAGTTCACTCAGACTCATGTCCATCGAGTCTATGATGCCATCCAGCCATCTCATCCTCGGTCGTCCCCTTCTCCTCCTGCCCCTAATCCGTCCCAGCATCAAAGTCTTTTCCAATGAGTCAGCTCTTCGCATGAGGTGGCCAAAGTACTGGAGTTTCAGCTTTAGCATCATTCCCTCCAAAGAAATCCCAGGGCTGATCTCCTTCAGAATGGACTGGTTGGATCTCCTTCAGAATGGACTGGTTGGATCTCCTTGCAGTCCAGGAGACTCTCAAGAGTCTTCTCCAACACCACAGTTCAAAAGCATCAATTCTTCGGCACTCAGCCTTCCTCACAGTCCAACTCTCACAACCATACATGACCACTGGAAAAACCATAGCCTGACTAGACGGACCTTAGTCGGCAAAGTAATGTCTCTGCTTTTGAATATGCTATCTAGGTTGGTCATAAGTTTTCTTCCAAGGAGTAAGCGTCTTTTAATTTCATGGCCGCAGTCACCATCTGCAGTGATTTTGGAGCCCAAAAGAATAAAGTCTGACACTGTTTCCCCATCTATGTCCCATTAAGTGATGGGACCAGAGGCCATGATCTTCGTTTTTTGAATGTTGAGCTTTAAGCCAACTTTTTCACTCTCCTCTTTCACTGTTAGATCATTGTAAAAACAAGACAGTTCCAGAAAAACATCTACTTCTGCTTTACTGACTATACCAAAGCCTTTGCCTGTCTAAATCACAATAAACTGTAAAAAATTTTTCAAGTGATAGGAATACCAGACCACCTGAACTGCCTCCTGAGAAATCTGTATGCAGGTCAAGAAGCAACAGTTAGAACTGGACGTGGAACAACAGACTGGTTCCAAATCGGGAAAGGAGTACGTTAAGGCTGTATATTGTCATCCTGCTTATTTAACTTCTATGCAGACTACATCATGAGAAACGCTGGGATGGATGAAGCACAAGCTGAAATCAAGATTGCTGGTATAAATATCAATAACCTCAGATATGCAGATGATACCACCCTTATGGCAGAAAGTGAAGAAGAACTAAAGAGCCTCTTGATGAAAGTGAAAGAGAAGAGTGAAAAAGTTGGCTTAAAGCTCAACATTCAGAAAACTAAGATCATGGCATCCGGTCCCATCACTTCTTGGCAAATAAATGGGAAAACAGTGGAAACAGTGGCTGACTTTATTTTCTGGGCTCCAAAATAACTGCAGATGGTGATTACAGCCATGAAATTAAAAGACGATTATTCCTTGGCAGGAAAGTTATGACCAGCCTAGACAGCATATTAAAAAGCAGAGATTACTTTACCAACAAAGGTCCGTCTTGTCAAAGCTATGGTTTTCCCAGTAGTCATGTATGGAGGTGAGAGTTGGACCATAAAGAAAGCTGAGTGCTGAATAATTGATGCTTTTGAACTGTGGTGTTGGAGAAGACTCTTGAGTGCCCCTTGAACTGCAAGGAGATCCAACAGTCAATCCTAAAGGAAACCAGTCCTGAATATTCATTGGAAGGACTGATGCTGAAGCTGAAACTCCAATCCTTTGGCGACCTGACGTGAAGAACTGACTCATTGGAAAAGACCCTCATGCTGGGAAAGATTGAAGGTGGGAGGAGAAGGGGACGACAGAGGATAAGACTGGATGGCATCACCAACTCAATGGACATGAGTTTCAGCAAGCTCTGGGAGTTGGTGATGGACAGGGAAGCCTGGTGTGCTGCAGTCCATGGGGTTGCAAAGAGGTGGACATGACTGAGCAACTGAACTGAACTGAGCTGATTCATACTTTACAAGAGATGTGGTTTTTCCAGATGGCACTGTGGTAAAGAACCCATTTGCAGATATAGGAGACAAGGGTTCCATCCCTGGGTCAGGAAGATCCCCTGAAGAACGAAATGGCAACCAACTCTAGTATTTTTGCCTGGAAAATCCCATGGACAGAGGAGCCTGGTGGGCTAGAATCCATGGGGTTGCAAAGAGTCAGACATGACTGAACACACACACACACATTAATACTATAATCAAATCAAACTGGTGTTGGGTTTTTTTTTTACACCACTCCAAATTAATTGGGTTTTTCTTAGTGAAAAGGGCACCTGAGGCTCTTATTTAGAGCTTACTATGTATCTCAGCACCAGGGTGGGTGTTCATATCCATGGTCACAGTCAAACCCACAGTGACTCTATGAGGTAGCATTGTCATTGTCCCCATTTCATAAATGGGGCAACTAAGGCACAACTAAGTGCAGGACTGAGATGCAAGCTAACTGTTTCAAACTCCAGCTCTTAAGACTCTGGTATTATCCAAATCGCACTTGCCTGCCCAACTGACCATACATTTTGCAAAGTGCTTTCGCACACAGCAGACATCCGGAAGGGATGGGGATGGGGGGAGGTTACCAGCGTTCTTTTGTATATGTGATGAAATCGAGGCTCAGCGCTGTTAATGTGAAAGTGAAGTTGCTCAGTCGTGTCCAACTCTTTGCTACCCCATGGACTGTAGCCTACCAGGCTCCTCAGTCCGTGGGATTCTCCAGGCAAGAGTACTGGAGTGGGTTACCGTTTCCTTCTCCAGGATATCTTCCCAACCCAGGGGGTCTTCCGCATTGCAGGCAGACACTTTACCATCTGAGCCACCGGGGAAGACTCAAGGAGTCTGTCAAAGTTACCGGCCTCCTTCCAGTCCAACAAGGACACAACTCCCTCACTTCAAATCTCATTCTTATCCCAAAGTCTCAAATTCCTTTGCACGTGTATTTTAAAAGCGAGATGGCAGGAGACATCCTGTCATTTCTGCAAAGCAACTGTGCACTTCACAGCCTCAGTGTCACCTCTGAGCGCTGACAGCGTTGACAGCTTGACCGGGGCTCCCGGCTCCAGCTCCGAGCCAGCCGTGGGCATCACAGACGCGGAGGAAGTGGGAGGTGAAAGTGCTCGCAGAGCAGCCCCTTGAGACAGTGCCAGCCCCGCGTCCCCCATCCCACCCCAACATCCTCCCTCCAGGTCCTCGAGGGCTGAAACCCGAGACTCTGCGGGGTGTCAGGACGCGGTCCCCGGACCAGGCGTCGGGGCGTCCCCTGTCCCGCGAGTGCTCAGGGGAGGGCGCGCGGAGCCCCGAGCCACGGCTGGCTCAGTTCCCGGGCGCAGCGAAACCCGGCGCGCGCTCAAGCCGCCTTCCTCGGCCACCGGGACCCACGGGGGCGGGAACTGCAACTCCCGGGATCTCAGCATCGTCTTCCGGGAGGACCTGGCCGGGCTCGGCGCTGGCGGGCAGCCTCAGGCCCGACAAAGACTTCAGCTCGGCACGCCACGCGCCCTGCCTCAGTTTCCCTCACCCCGCAAGAGTGCAGAAGCCCTAGATATTAACCGAGGCGCACCCCGGACCTAAACGATTTCCAGAGGACAGAGCTCACCCTCGCCGCGGAACCCTCGCCCCGACCCGCCGGGAGGCCGTGACAGCACCCCTACCTGCGCTGTGGCCCCTGCCGCCACCGGCCGGGGCGCCCTGGGGACCCCCGCCCAGCATGCGCCCCGCCGGCTCCTCCCGATCCGCCTCCGCCTGCTCCAGCTCCGCTGCGGCCAGAGGGCTCTGTGCACCCGAGGCCCGCGTCCGGGAAAGCTAACGGCCGAGCCGGACGGGAAGTGGGGAGGGGGCTGGCGAGGAAGGGGAGGCTCCTTCCTCCTCCCGGGCTGGACCGGCTGTTTCCTCTCCAGCCTCGGGCCTGGCACGCGCGCGCGCGCACACACAGACAGGCGGACGGCTGGGGCGGGCGGGGCGCGCGAGCCCGCAGCCTGGGTCGCAGACCTCGGAAAGCTTATTTTTCACTCTCCCTCGGTGTTGGACGAAAATGAGAGGGGAAGTGCGGTGGAGAGGACGGGTGTTCGGGGAGGGAGAGACTTGGAGGCCCTCCTTGGGGGACGGGAGGGGTGATCTACGAGGGTGCCTCCCAGACACTAATTAGGGAAGTGACCACAGGGTCGACGGAAGAGCTAGAGGGAGTGAGAGGGACTCCTTTCGCAAGGAGCAGGGCGGGGGAGGATGAGGGGAGACTGCAGCTCACCCTGGGGAAAAGAGCGGGGCGAGTAGTTCTACATGAAATGAAGATCCAACTGTTTGAATCTTCTGGCAGCACTGGGCTGGCCCCAGATCCGCCTGCCCACGTTGGGCAGCCAGCCCAGGACACAACTGCGATCCGTGCTGAGCTCCTAAGCCAGCCCACTCGCCTCCTCTTGTGGTCATTCAGGAGGCTCCTGGAGCATCCCTGAAGACGCACCTGCCAGAAATGGTTCTCGCCCTTAAGGAGCTTCCCCGACCTCCCATCGCGGAAAATAAACATGCGCGTGTAAAACTAAATAACGACGTACAGCAGAATATGCCAAGAGCCAGAGGTCTGTCAGGAAACACTGTAGAAGTGGGGGGAGGGGCGGTGAGAGGGAGTGTGGTGAAGAAGGGTCAGAAAGGCTCCCTGGAGGAAGGGGAAGGATCGTCCTAGAACTGGAGGAGTCAAGGTCGTTCAACAGATCAGAACCGTGTGAGTGAAATCACCTATATATGCTTAGAAGTCGGAGTGTTGTGGGACAGAATGAATGTGATCGTTAATATGAAGAGTGTGGGGAACCGCAGGATGAGGCTGAATGTAACAACGGTCACCAACCGAGCAGAGATCCGGATTCACTGCAGTTTGTGAGATTAGAACACACTGTTTGCTTAGCTAGTTGACAGAAATGGGAGGCAAGAGATGACCAGCACTAAATGATGTGGAAATGCCAGAACTGCCTTGGGACACTGTAAATGAATTCTCTAAAGGCTTAGGGAGATTGGAATATTAGCGTAGATTTATCACTGTAAGACCCACTTGCTGACTCCCAGAGGGTCCAGAGGACACAGCATTCACCGTGACTCTGAGAAACAACTCTGTGGCCCAGCATGCCTGGTCAACTCTTCTCTGCGGATCAGAAATTTCAATGGAAACTGCACCTCTACAGTTAGAATAGTTGGATGCCAGCATGGCTGGAGCCAAATGGTGGCAATGAATCACCCACGGCAGGGTGGGCATGGTGTCTGTAATGGACAGCAAAAGCAAAGCAGCAACCAGAATAGTCTGACCCCTACAGACCTATGGCATTGCCCAGTTAGTCATGGCACTCCAGGATGAGAATTCTACTGAATTCTTATGTGATCTGTATGAGCAGGAAAGTTCTTGGTCAAGCAAACAAAAGCCTAACTTAAATTACTAAAACAGAGAGACTCCATCAATTCCCAGACTTGAGTCAATTTGCAGACCCAAAACTCCTTGAACAAAGTGGCTGTTTGTCTCCTCCAAGATTCTGCAACATTGTCAAAAATATATACTATTACTCTTTCTTTGAGCCTTCCTCAAAGGGACATGTGGCCTCTTACTAGGGTGACTGTACACTGGGGAAAAGGAAATAATCAGACTTTTCAGGAATTACTGGACACTGGCTCTGAACTGACACTGAGTCCAGGACATCCAGAACATAACTGCGGTACTATTCCAAGCAAGGGTTTGTAGAGGTCAGGTGATGAATGGAGTTTTAGCTCAGGTCCATCTCATAGTGGTCTCTGCACCCATACTGGGGTTATTTCTCCAGTTTTGGAATGCACTGTTAGAATAATTAGAATAATATTCAGCAACTGGCAGAATCCCTACATTGGCTGCATGACCCTTGAAGTGAGAGTTATTTTGTGAGAAAGAGCCAAGTGGAAGCCTCTACGGCTGCCTCTGCCTGGATGAGCAAAGTGGCTGCGGTGGCAGTCCTAGAAGTTATCTAGAAGCTCAGCAATACAGACCTGCACTCAGCAAAGCCAGTCTGACCATGGCCACCGCTGAGGGTCCAGCCCGCCAGCAGCAGGACCAACAGTGTGGCGGCATTCCCCAGTGAATAACCAAAGCAACACTGCCTTCTTAGAGAGACCGCAGAGAGTAATGCCACCATCACGGACTTGAAAGAGGCAGGGGTGGTGATTTCTACCACCTCCCCATTCAACATGCCCATGTGGCCTGTGAAGAAGCCAGATGGAGCCTGAAGAATGACACTGGATCATCATAAACTAAACCAGATGGTGATTCCAATTGCAGCTGCTGTACCAGATGTAGCTTCACTGTTTAAGCAAATTAACACATCCCCTAGTATCTGTTACACAGTACTGGTCTGGCAAAATGTTTCTTCTGCATACCTGTTAGTAAAGACCAACCACAGGGCAGCCTTTTTTCAGCTGGCAAAAACAGCAGTACAGTGAAGACTGCCCTCCCTCAAGGACAGGTCAGTTCTCCAGCCCTACATCCTAATTTGGTCAAGCAGGGACCCTATTGCCTTTTTGTTCTAGAAGACCTCACACTGGTCCATAGCACTGATTATGTGATGCTGATTGGACCTAGTGTGTAGGAAAGAGTAGCTCTTCTAGGCTTATTGGTGAGACATTTGTATGTCATGGGGTGGAAAGCAAATCTGACAAAAATTCTAGAGATTTCCTTCTCAGTGGGTTTTCAAGAGGTCTAATAGTAGAAGCTATCCATTCTAAGGTGAAGGATAAGGACTTCCCTACTACTTCCCTAGTAGTAGAAGCTATCCATTCTAAGGTGAAGGATAAGGACTTCCCTGGTCCAGTGGTTAAGAATCAGCCTTCCAATGGAGAGGGTATGGGTTTGATTCCTGGCTGAGGAACTAACATCCCACACACCACAGGACAACTAAGCGTACATGCCACAACTGCTGAGTCCGAGCAGCACAGCGAGAGAGAAGCCCTCGCACTGCAACAAAAATCCCACACGCCGCAACTAAGACGCGATAGTTTCAAATAAATAAATATTTTAATATTTATTAATATTAAAATTAATAAAGTGAAGGATAAGTTGTTGCATTTGGCCCTTTATATGACCCCAGTGGCTCAGACAGTAAAGAATCTTCCTGCAATGCAGGAGACCTGGGTTTAGCCCCTGGGTCAGGAAGATTCCACTGGAGAAGGGAATGACTACCCACTCCAGTATTCTTGCCTGGAGAATTCCTTGGACAGAGGAGCCTGGCGAGCTACAGTCCATGGGGTCGCAAAGAGTCAGACACGACTGAGCGACTAATACTTTCATAACCAAAAAAGAGACACACCTGATGGTCCTCTTTGGGTTTGGGACACAACATGTTCCTCATTTGGGAGTACTCCTCAAGTCCATTTACCAAGTGACCCAAAAAGCGGCTGATTCTGAGTGGGACCAAGGACAAGTAAAGTCTCTGCACCTCATCCAGGTCGCACTGTGAGCTGCCCTCTGCTGGCTGAGCCACATGATCCAGCAGATCCAAAAGTCAGTGGTAGATGCTGATGGAGGCTGGGTCAGAGCCCCGCAGGGAGTCACCTCACACACCCTTAAGATTACAGAGCAAGGCCTTGCCATGCTCTGTGGATTTTGAGAAACAGCTTTTTACTTACTGCTGGGCCTAGTAACTGATCATTTAACCATGGGCCACCACATAACCATGCAAGCTGAGCTGCTCGGCATGAACTGGGAGCTGCCAGAACCACAGGCATGAGTCAGGTGTGTACAGCAGCACTCCATCATCAGATGGAACTGACACACATGAGACTCAGCTCAAGCAGACCTAGAGGACATGCTTAAGTCACATGAGGAAGTGGCCCAAGCGCCCAAGGTCCCCGCCTCCCTCTCCCTCCCGGCCTGCACCTGCGGCCTCAGGGGACTGCCTATGATCAGCTGATTGAGGAAGAGAAGACTTAGGCCTGCCCAATGTTCAGGCACCACCCGGGAGGTTGACAGCCTATACTACAGCCCCTTCTGGAACATCCCTGAATGTTGGGTGAATGCAAGTCTGCCCAGCTTGCTGACCTTTGAGCAGTCAACCTTGTTGTTCAATCTGCTTCAAAAGAGAAATAGCCAGAAGCACAAGTAGACGCCAGCTTATAGACTGTGACCAATGGTTTGGCTGGATGGTCAGGGATTTGAAAGAAACATGACTGGAAAATTGGTGACAAGGTGATCTGAGGAAGAGGTAGGTGGATAGACCTCTCTGAACAGCCAGAAAACTCCAAGATACTGTGTCCCAGGTGAATGGTCTGATCTCAGCAGAGGAGGCTTGTAATCCTCAAGGGGCTAGGACACTGTTCTTTGGGTACCAGTCAGCCTCCTTCTCCAGCTACAGTTGACATTGCCCAATAGGCTGATGAACAAATCAGTCATGGTGGCAGGGCTGGAAGTTATCCAGAGGCTCAGCATTACAGACTTCCACTCACCAAGGCCAGCCTGATCATGGCCATCAACGAGGGTCCAATCTGCCAGCAGCAAGACCAACAATATGGCAGCATTCCCCAAAGCGATCGGTTCAGTTCAGTCTCTCAGTCTGAACTTTGCGACCTGACTCTTTGTCTGACTCTTTGCGACCTCATAGACTACAGCATGCCAGGCTTCCTTGTCCATCACCATCTTCTGGACTTTGCTCAAACTCATGTCCATTGAGTTGGTGATGCTATCCAACCATCTTATCCTTGGTCATCCCCTTCTCCTCCTGCCTTCAATCTTTCCCATCATCAGGGTATTTTCTAAAGAGTCAGTTCTTTGCATCAGGTGGCCAAAGTATTGGAGTTTCAGCTTCAGTATCAGTCCTTTCAATTAATATTCAGGACTGATTTCCTTTAGCATTGACTGGTTGGATCTCCTTGCAGTCCAAGGGACTCTCAAGAGTCTTCTCCAACACCACAGTTCAAAAGCATCAATTCTTCAGTGCTCAGCTTTCTTTATGGTCCAACTCTCACATCCATACACGATTACTGGAAAAACTATAGCTTTGACTGCTGCTGCTAAGTCTCTTCAGTCGTGTCTGACTCTGTGTGACCCCATAGACGGCAGCCCACCAGGCTCCCCCGTCCCTGGGATTCTCCAGGCAAGAACACTGGAGTGGGTTGCCATTTCCTTCTCCAATAGCTTTGACTAGAGGGACCTTTGTCTGCAAAGTGATGTCTCTGCTTTTTAATGTGCTGTCTAGGTTGGTCATAGCTCTTCCAAGGAGCAAGCATCTTTTAATTTCATGGCTGCTGTCACCATCTGCAGTGATTTTGGAGCCCCCAAAAATAAAGTCTGACACTGTTTCCATTGTTTTCCCATATATTTGCCATGAAGAGATGAGCCCAGATGCCGTGATCTTAGTTTTTTGAATGTGATCAACCAGTTTGCTATTTGGTGACAGGTTGATTATGGTAAACCACTTCCATCATGGCAGGGACAGCATTCTGTTTTTATTGGAATTGATAATCACACTGAGTACACTGAGTTCCTTTTCCTGCACACAGTGTTTCTGCCAAAACTACCATCCATAGACACATAGCATGCCTTATCCACTACCATTGCTTCTGATCAAAGAACTCACTTTGCAACAATTGGAATGTGGCAGTGGATTCACATTCACAGAATTCACTAGTCTTACCATGTCCCCTGGGCTTCCCTGGTGGCTCAGAAGTTAAAGCGTCTGCCTCCAATGCGGGAGACCCGGGTTCAATCCCTGGGTCGGGAAGATCCCCTGGAAAAGGAAATGGCAATCCACTCCAGTATTCTTGCCTGGAGAATTCCATGAACGGAGAAGCCTAGTAGGCTACAGTCCACAGGGTCGCAAAGAGTCGGACACGACTGAGCAACTTCACCTCACCATGTTCCCTACCATCCTGAAGCAGCTAGCTGGGTAGAGAAATGGAATAGCCTTTCAAAGACTCAGTTACAGCATCAGCTAGATAGCAGTATCTTGCAGAGCTGGGCAAGGTTCTCCAGGAAACTCTCTGTGGAGGCTCTGAATCAGTATCCATTATATGATGCTATTTCTCCCAAGACCAGATTCATGGGTCCAAGAATCAAGGGATGGAAATGGGAGTGGCATCTCTCACTATTAGCCCCAGTGACCCCCTAGCACAAGGTTTGCCTTCTGTTCCCACAACCTTATGCTCAGCTGACCTAGTGGTGTTAGTTCCAAAGGGAGGAATGTTTTCATGAAGAAACGCTACAATGATTGCAGCTAACTGGAAGTTAAGATCGCCACCTGGCTACTTTGGGTGGCTTGTGTCTCTGACTCAACAGTCAAAGAAGGGAGTTAGGGTGTTGGCTGGCATGACTGATTCTGACTACCAAAGGGACATTGGACTGCCTTTCCACAGTGGAGGTAAGGAAGCATACACGTCTGGAATGTAGAAGGTCCCTCAGAGAAACTCTTAGTGTTTCCATGCCCTCTGAATAAAGTCCATGGAAAACTATGACAACCTAGTTCAAGGAGGACTGCTAATGGCCCAGACCCTTTAGGAGTGAAAGTTTGGGTCACCCCAGCAGGTAAACAACCAGGACCAGCTGAGGTGCTTCCCAAAGGTAAAGAGAATGATCAACTGAAGAAGGTAGTTAGAAATAGCAGCTCCAACCAGCTAATACAACTAAGAACTTTGTTATGAACATCTCTTCCTTATTTTGTTATGACTATGCATATACACGGATAAGAATGGGAAAGAAACAAAGATATTTGATGTATTATTTTATAATTTGCCTTTGTTTTCTTCTCTTCCTTATCCACTTATATAACATAGGATGTATTAATAACAATTACATTTACAACACAGTATTTAGGTCCTAGGCATGAAGAGAAAGAGTAAACATCACCCAAGAACTATACATCTTCTTCTGGGGAGAAGGTTAGTGTGTTTACAGTTACACTTGGGGCAGTTGTATCATGTTAAGTGGAAGTACTTGTTATTGTCTTTACTTGGAGACTAAGAATGGCTTATGGATGACTTCCCTGGTGGTCTGGTGGTTAAGAATCTGCTTGCAGTGCAACGGGGCACTTGTTTGGTCTTGGTCTAGGATGATCCCACATGTCTTGGAGCAACTAAGCCCATGTACCACAACTCCTGAGCCCATGAGCTGCAATTACTGAAGCCCACTAACCCAGAGGCTATTCTCCACAATGACAGACTCCACCGCAATGAGAAGCCTGCACACCACAATGAAGACCTCCCACAGCTAAAAAACAAAGTAAATAATTAAAAAAAAAAAAAGAACGGCTTAAGGAGGAGATGTGTATGGATGCCAAGTCAACAGGAGTGAACTGTGATGTGGGTCTTATATATCAGCTGGGCCGGGCTAGGGTACCCAGCTGTTTAATCAAACTATAGTCTAGGTGTTTCTGTAGATGCACTTTTGTGATTGTGGTTATATCTGCACTCAGTTGACTTTAAGTAAAGGAGTAGGTGTAAGTAAGCGTTAGTCACTCAGTCGTGCCCGATTCTTTGCGACCCCATGGACCCCACTAGGCTTCTCTGTCCATGAGATTTTCCAGGCAAGGATACTGGAGTGGCTTGCCATTTCCTTCTCCAGGGGATCTTCCCAACCCAGGGATTGAACCTGGGTCTCCTGCACTGCAGGCAGATTCTTTACCAACTGAGCTACAAGGGAAATCTGTAAGTAGAGGGGATGACCCTTGATAATGTGGGTTTAAGTAAGTAAAGTCACTCAGTCGTGTCCGACTCTTTGTGACCCCGTGGACTGCAACCCACCAGGCTCCTCAGTCCATGGGATTCTCCAGGCAAGAATACTGGAGTGGGTTGCCATTTCCTTCTCCAGGGGATCTTCCTGACCCAGGGATCAAACCCAGGTCTCCCGCATTGGAGGCAGATGCTTTAACCTCTGAGCCACGAGGGAGGCCCATAATGTGGGTTTGCCTCATCCAATCAATTGAAGTAATTGAGGATAAAAAGTGAGGCTTTCAGAAAGAGAAAAACTCTTCCTCAAGACTAAAGCCTCAATCCTGCCTCCAGGCTGTGACCTGCCCCACAGATTTCATAATCACCAGCCCTAACAAATGCATGCACCAGTTCCTTAAAATATATCCCTCTTCTATTCTCTTTCCATCTATATCTCTCCATCCATTCATCCCTGTCCTCCTCCCCTGCCTGCTCCTCCCTTTGAATATCCTCCTTTGGCTTCTCCTTTCTCCCCATCCATTCATTCGGCTTCCCCAGAATTGCATCCTCAGCCTTCCTTTCTTCTTGAGCATCCTTCACTCTGCATCTGACTATCTCATCTACTTTCAAGGTTTCAACTACCCTGATATAATTTCAGTTGGTATCTTTGACAGCAACCTCTGTCCCAAACTCAGTTCATATTTCCAACCTAGAGGCTCTGCTGGTGTCTCAAGTGAAGTAGCTCCAAAAGGACTCTCACTGCCCTCTCCTGCCCGTTCCCCAAACTGCTGCTTTCCCAGCATCAGCTTTGCTCTGAAGGGAGAGCCCTCTCCCCTTGGCCCCTCCCCTCAGGATGGAAACCCTGGAGACCATGCCGCAGACTCCTGCACCGCCTCCTTTGTGCTCACTGAATCCTGTCCCTTCTAGGTCAGCACTGTCCTTTGTGTCCATCCACTCCTCCCCATCCCAACGCCCCTCGTTGCATTTTCAGCTGCTGCCAGAGTATCACCACTTGGTTGTCTAAAAACCCATTCAAACCAATGAAGTTCAAAGCTGTTCTCAACTCTCCCTCAACTGTACACGCTCACCTGTGTTTCCCACCCCACCTGCTGGCCCTACCATCCTTCTAATCTGCCCAGCACTGCAGTTTGGAAGGCATCCCACCTGTGGTTAGGAGCACAGGCTCTGCCCTCAGATAACTGTGTGCATAGCTAACCCAGTACTTTTCAGCTGTGAACCCTGGAGAGTTATTTAACTTTGCGAATCTTCAATGTGCTCATCTGCAAAACAGAACTAATGTGGTGTGTACCACAGCAGGATCTGATTGTGTGGCCTAGGGTGAGGTGCAAGCACTGGGTGTTTAAATTCCCCGAGATGATTCTAAAGTGCAATCAGGGTTCAGACCACTATGTAATGGTAGTAGGATGGACCTGCGGAAGGTGTAGATAGGCCCATTATGAAGAGACAACAGTCCAGGTAGGAGCATGCAGAGGAGGGGCCATTGTTCAGGAGATGCTTTAGGAAGCAAAATTATATAAAACTTGGTGACTGGATGCTGAGGGAAGTTGAGAGGAAGGCAGCTAAGGTGACTCTGGTTTTTAACTTGGTTGACCAGGCTGAGCAGATGGTGAAGCCGTAATACTGTGGGTCCCAAATATGTTCGTTCACAATAATCACTTAGAATTCTTTTTCCTAAGCTTATATCTTAGCTACTTTGTAGAACTGTATATCCCTAGCCAATCAATGATTTGTACACAGGACTTTTCTGTCATCAGCTTGATTATTCCGGGAACTCTGCTCTGCAGAATGCCCTTCCCTGGATAGTTACTGCTTACCCTGGCCAAAAGTGTGCTGTCTGGGAGGAGGCAGCAAAGCAACAGCCATCTCACATGAAAGGCCACTGCTGGTGAGAGGCAGTGGAGACAGACGCAGAGGTGCTGGCTGGTTCTGGCTTGTCCTTTCTCATCCCAGCTGACAACATCCAGGCTCACACATCCCCGAATGCTTCTCTGTGCACTCACAGGCATAAGGAGGCGTTAACTTCCCATAGGCCTCCTGTAGCTTAGTGGTAAAAAGTCTGCCTGCCAATGCAGGAGACACAGCAAACAGGAAGACACCCTGGGTTGGAAAGGTTCCCTGAAGGAGGAAATGGCATCCCACTCCAGTATTCTTGCCTGGGAAATCCCATGGACAGAGGAGTCTGGCGGGCCACAATCCACTGGGTCACAAAGAATCAGACACGACTGAGTGCACACACGCACGCGCGCGCACACACACACACACACACACACAGACTTCTCTATCAACCCCTCCACAGCCCTGTTCTGACAGTCGGACTTGCACAATTTCCAACTTTCCTGCACACCCCAACTCCTTTACCCATGCCAGAGCTGGTTAACAGCCTTTCTCCAGCCACTCTCACAATGGGGTGAGGTCTAATTTCTATAATATATTCCTTATTTCACAGCACTGATGGAAGTTCTGCTTCTTCAACTGAACTCTCACTTACAAACTCCCTGATTTCAAATCTCTGGCACAGATATTGCAGGAGTCTTCCTTAATTTCATGACAACTTTATCATCCCCACACAATGCTGTATAGTGTGGACTCTATAACTACAACTAACCAAAACCAATATACTCTAACTAAGTTAAAAGAAATTTCATGAGGATACAGTGGGTGTTTCACAGAATTCAAAGGCATAATGAATCGGGTCCTCTGGAGAGATGAGAGCCAGCTTCTGGGAAACCGGCAGGACCCTGGCAATTTCCCTCCTCCCTTCTTTTTCCTCCACATCTACTTCTATTCCTCCCGAGTCTCCATGTTCATAAGTCAGCCACATGGAAAGCCTGACCCTCATGGAGCCATTTCTTTTTAAAAAATATATAGGTATATATATATTTTTTTTTCCAGGGAGGGGGGTGGTGGTTGCTGTGGCAGGTCTTAGTTGCAGTATGTGGGATCTCTAGTTGTGGTCCAGGGACTTAGTTGCTCCATGGCATGCGGGATCTTAATTCAATCCGTGGTCGTGGAGTGAACCTGAATCCCCTGCATTGTAAGGCAGATTTTTAAGCTCTGGACCACCAGGGAAGTCCCATGGAGCCAGTTCTAAATCTCTATGGATGAGATCCTGACTCGTGTCCAAAGTAGGTCAGGAGCCTCTCTTGCTGCCCAGTGTAGATAAGGAAGTGGGGTCACACATGAGTGTAGGATAAGCACAGTGCCTGCAAAGCACCTCTGAACACAGAGGGAAGGGAGGGGCCCACTGTGAGCTGGGCAGCAACCCAGAATGTGTCTACTCTAAATGTTCCGAGAAGGCTCAGCATCAAGGATCCTACTGCTTATGAGTAAATAAGTGACACCTTTAGTTTCCCTCTACTTAATATATCATTTCCACCATAGCTATTTCCCAGCAATATTTGCCATGGATTTCAGTTCTGGGTATTGAGATATGTATACAGTGTCCTACAGAAAGAATAACTGAGAGCAATTAATGATGAGATAATTGTTCTAGCAATATTTTTAAATTTAAATTTTTGGAAAATTTATCTCGTAAATACTACCAAAATCTTCATTAGAGCAGAGATGGAGGGATATCACTATGCTGATGCAATCTAAAGCGATAGCCCGGGATCCTGGCCCCATCAGGACAGGAGCAGTGGTTCTGTTCTATTGAAACTGCACGTATCTACAGATTGCACTGACACAGACACTGAGCATTAAGCACTATAGGTGTAGTGCTAGTCACTTCAGTCGTGTCTGACTGTTTGCCCCGTGGACTGTAGCCCGCCAGTCTCCTCTGTCCATGGGATGCTCCAGGCAAGAATACTGGAGTGGGTTGCCATTTCCTTCTCCAGGGAATCTTCCCGATATAGGGACTGAACCTGGGTCTCCTGCATTGCAGGCAGATTCTTTACCATCCGAGCCACCAGAGTAAATTTTATAGCAAAAAACCTAGGATGTCAGAGGGGAAAAATCATATAGCTCTTTTGCCAAAACAGTGAACTTCAAAATATGGGAGTCTTTTAGAAGTTGGCTAATAGTCGCTAATATTTACTGGGCACTTACTATCAGTAAGACATTGTTCTAAACAATTTAAACTGGTTAAATGTATTTCACCTTTGGAACAACCCAATTATCACACCCATTTTCAGACTAGATAACTGAGGCACAGAAACTTTAGAACATGCCCAAAATCACAAGCATAGTGAGTGGCAGAGAAGGAGTTTGAACCTGGCAGCCTGGCAGAACAGTCTGCCTTCCTAACTGCGACGACAAACTGCTGCTGCTGCTAAGTCGCTTCAGTCGTGTCCAACTCTGTGCGACCCCATAGACGGCAGCCCACCAGACTCCTCCATCCCTGGGATTCTCCAGGCAAGAACACTGGAGTGGGTTGCCGTTTCCTTCTCCAATGCATGAAAGTGAAGTCGCTCAGTCGTGTGCGACTCTTTGCGACCCCATGGACTGCAGCCTACCAGGCTCCTCCGTCCGTGGGATTTTTCCAGACAAGAGTACTGGAGTGGGGTGCCATTGCCTTCTCCGGTGATGACACACTATCTCTCACTAAACAAAAATGACAGAACAAACAATCACTCTCCTTTCATATAGTGAGATTTATATTTAGGTAATAAGTCTTCAAACTAAGGCATTTTCATGCATAATTTTCCCCACCCCATCTTTCCCTTAGTTTCATTTCCAGAGGAGAAAAGTCAGTGGAGCTAAGTTGTTGTTTAGTTGTTCAGTCATGTCCAACTCTTTTGTGACTCCATGGACCATAGCCCACCAAGGCTCCTCTGTCCATAGAATTTCCCAGGCAAAAATACTGGAGTGGGTTGCCATTTCCTTCTTCAAGGGATCTTTCCAACCCAGGGATCAAACTCATGTCTCTTGCATTGGAGGCAGATTCTTTACCACTGAGTCACTAGGGAAGCCCAGAGATAAGTTGGGACATGATAATTTCCTATATAAATAATGTCCCTTTGCATCACTCTTTTAAATTGTAAGCTCTTTGGAGGTAGATATCATCCTTGTTCTACACTGGATCTTCTGGCCAGAGACTTATTAGAATGAATGTTCTAAATTGGGATTCTGATACTCGACAGGCTAGTGGATTTATTTCTCCAATCTCCTGCAAATCATCTGAGCATGGCAGTGAAGGATAGTCACAAGAATTCTCATCAAGTGACATAGCTGGAGTGAAATAGGAAATATTCTCATTGAGAACAATAACAAAGCTTAAACAATTCTGGGAAATTTTAATGTCTAAAGGAGATCTTTTCTTAAAAAAAAAAAACTTGAATGAATTGGAGAAAAAAAATCTATCTTCAAGTCAGGAAATAACATTAGACAACATGAAGTCTCTCATTTGTTAATGCCTGGAGGCAGGAAGTTGGTTCAGTTTCAAACACCACCAGATAAAGGCCATGCCAAAGGATGTTATCACAGTTTTAGGCTAAATATAGAATATAAATAGCCTTCCTTTCGCAATGGACATTGTCTAAAAGCTCTAATAGTGAGAAAACTCATGGGAAGTGTGGGTGTTCGTTCTGGACGTGCCATCCTGTGCCCTCACTGTGGTACATCGTCATCTTCCAGTGATCAGTGCCCACTAGAGAGCTGGCATTCAGAGTGGGTTTGTGTGTCAAATGGCTAGAGCATTCAGAGAGGCTGCCCAATGTTATGCTGCATGAAGATCCATCATCCAGTGTCTTTTTAACCCATTCTTTTAAAAAATCTTCTATTTTTTGTTTGGGTGTAGAGGATTAGCAATGTTGTGATAGCTTCAGGTAAACAGTGAAGAGATTCAGCCATACACATACGGGTATCCATTCTCCCCTCCCATCCAGCCTGCCACACAACGTTGAGCAGAGTTCCATGTGCCATACAGTAGGACCTTAATGTTTTTAACCTGTTCTTGCCTCAGTTTCCCACATGAAATGTAGGAAGAACTAACAGGATCTCTCAGAGATTTATTCACAAGTAAATTCTTCATTGAGGTATGCTCTTCCCCTGGCCGCTCTCTTCCTTGAATAGACTTTGTTCTCCATTAGAAATTCAGTTACTCAGCCATAAAAGGGAACGTATTTGAGGTGGATGAACCTGGAGCCGATTACACAGAGTGAACTAGGTCAGAAAGAGAAAAACAAATATTGTATATTAACACACACATATATATAATGGAATCTAGAAAAATGGTATTGAGGAACTTATTAGCAAGGCAGGAATAGGGACGCAGACATAGAAAAGAGACTTGTGGACACAGGAGGGGAAGGAGAGGGAGGGGCCGATTCAGAGAGGAGCACTGGACTGTACACACTACCGCATGTAAAACAGACAGACAGCGGGGATTTGCTCTATGATACAGGGAGCTCAGACCGCTGCTTTGTGACATCCTAGACGGCTGGGAGGTGGGAGGGAGGCTCAAGAGGGAGGGGACATGTGTATACTTACAGCTGATTCACATTGTTGTACGACAGAAACCAACACAACTTTGCAAAGCAATTATCCTCCATTAAAAAAAAAAAGTTGGTTTTGTTTTTGTTTTTGTTTTTTTTTTAAGAAATTCCGTATCTACACCTATTTCAAGTTCCTCCAGGAGAGAGACACTGTCCCCCACTCCCTGCCTCTCATCAGCTGAGCAGTCTGGCCGCTTGGCCTTGCCACCCGCCGCTTCCTGCCAGCAGCTGCCAGCCCGCCCAGGCCTCTTTGGGGCTGCCCGTCTCACGCGGCGGACGCCACAGTCCTCACACGCCAGGGACAGCCGTGGCCACCACAGCAACACGTGACAGCCTTACTGTTAGAAAGCTCGGCGACCTCAAGGCTTCTCTTTCCCGAGTTTTAATCTTCCCTGCCAGTGGCACCCCACTCCAATACTCTTGCCTGGAAAATCCCATGGATGGAGGAGCCTGGTGGGCTGCAGTCCATGGGGTCTCGAAGAGTCGGCCACGACTGAGCGTCTTCACTTTCACTTTTCACTTCCATGCATTGGAGAAGGAAATGGCAACCCACTCCAGTGTTCTTGCCTGGAGAATCCCAGGGACAGGGGAGCCTGGTGGGCTGCCGTCTATGGGGTCGCACAGAGTCGGACATGACTGAAGCGACTTAGCAGCAGCAGCCAGTGATTAGGAGAGCTTTGCCCACCCGCTCCGTAGCACCGTGCCTGTTCTCACGGCTGACTGCCCATGTTGTCTGATCGGCATCCATTTCTGGCTCACCTTTCCCTAATGGAGGAAAAGCAACCCCTCAAATGGATACACACCACAGCCTACAGGAGCTTATAACACCCCAGTCAACAAAGCACATTCATAGCGGACAGAGCTCAGCAAATCTCGGGAAGTCACCCAGCAGTCCCAGAGTCCAAAGTGAAGAGGTTGCCTCCTTCATCCAGTGCCTGAGTGGTGTGCTTCCGCTGCTGCTAAGTCGCCTCAGTCGTGTCCGACTCTGTGCGACCCCATAGACGGCAGCCCACCAGGCTCCCCTGTCCCTGGGATTCTCCAGGCAAGAACACTGGAGTGGGTTGCCATCTCCTTCCCCAATGCAGGAAAGTGAAAAGTGAAAGTGAAGAAGTCGCTCAGTCGTGTCTGACTCTTAGCAACCCCATGGACTGCAGCCTACCAGGCTCTTCCGTCCATGGAATTCTTCAGGCAAGAGTACTGCAGTGGGGTGCCATTGCCTTCTCCAGCCTGAGTAGTGTGGCCACCCTCAGATGCCTTCCCTAGTAGTCCTTTGCCTGCATGTGCTTCATGGAGAGTTAAGTAAATGTGTTCTCTTGGGGGGGGGGGGGCGCGGGGGCAGGGCGCTGTGCTGGGTCTTCGATGCTGCACAGGCTTTTCTCAAGCAGGGGCTACTCTTCATTTTGGTGCACAGGCTCCTCGTTGCAGTGGCCCCTCTTGTTGCAGAGCATGGGCTCTAGGCTGCACAGGCTTCAGTAGCTGTGGTGCATGCACTTAGCTGCTCAACAGCATATGAGATCTTCCCAGACCAGGGGTCAAACCAGTGACCCTGCATTGGCAGGCAGATTCTTTACCACTGAGCCACAAGGGAAGCCCCAGTAAATGTGTTCTCGAAACTTCTCTGGAAAACACTGTCAACTATACATGTCTCTATAAAGCTGTTCCTGGGGAAGAAAGGCTCACACATTTAGCCAGTCTGAAATTTGAACCCATCCAATGATGAAATCACCCTCAAAAAGCTGGAATTACTGGCATATTGTGTAGTGATGAACCTATGATTTTCTGAAGAAAAAAAAAAGGGGGGGAGGATGAAATTTGAATCCAAGAATCGATTGGGGATTCTTTCTCTAATTAAATGGGAATGTTTGAGAGGCAAATCATTTTATTTCCTAGTTTCTGTGTTTGCAAACAAGAGGGAAACCAGTTGAGTGGCTATCGGACTCTCAGAGTTTGCAAATGATCAGTAAAAGCTTAAGAAATAACAAGATGTTCAGATACATATTACTAACAGTTTAAGGAAATTTAGCTTTTAAAAAACTTTCACCAACTTCCATCACTAGTATTTCACAAAGAAAAGCCTTTTTAACCTCAAAAAGGTAAATAGACATGATATTTTTCTTTCATGTACCCTGCACCCTGAATTATGGATATGATGGCTGGAGCTCTAGAAACCATTTTGGACCTTCAAAACAAGAGCCACAGCCTAGCGGTGGTAAAGAAGAGACGAGGAATTAGTCTGGCTCCTTGACAATTCTGTGGAAATGTTACATCACACCTGAGTTGCCTTCTTTTGAATTTCTTTATGTGATAGAAAAAAAATTGTTATCTTGTTTATACTACTTACTTTACTTTTTTCTTATAAGAAGTCAAACCTAAATCTATACGTTTTTAAATTATTTTTCAGCACTGTGTATCTCATTCTTTTTTAATTTCTGTTTTTAGGGGTTTTATGAGTTAAAACGAACTTCCCCCGTGGCTCAGCAGTAAAGAACTCATCTGCCAATGCAGGAGACATGACATGCAGGTTCCATTCCTGGGTCAGGAAGATCCCTGGAGGAGGCCACGGCATCCCACTCCAGTAGTCTTGCCTAGAGAATCCCGTGGACAGAGGAGCATGAGGACAGAGGAGCTATAGTCCATAGGGTTGCAAAAAGTCAGATATGACTAAAGCAACTTAGCATGACACATAATTTAAAATAATGTATAAAACTGATTTTGGAAGAAATATGAATTCACTGAGGAGATTTTGTTTTTAATGGTAAACAGAGTTTGGAGCCCACCAATATGGAACACAGAGCATGAGGGGCCACTGGGATTCCAGACTGTTCTTCAGGTGTGTGAGGCTCATCTACCCTGCACAGTGTAGGGGGAGGGTGGCTAAGAAACTGTTGCACTGATCATCTTGGTGGGATTTTGAGGACTTTTGATACTCGACCCTCGCTTCTCAGTAAGCTGGCATCTCAAAATCTCCGGCATGAATACACTGAGGATATGACTCCCAGAAGGAGAAGGCAGACTCCAGACCTGGTGGTGATCACTCAGGAATAGTTTCCAGTTTCACCAGGGATTTTTCCTGTTCCTCGACCACCCACTACCTCCCACCCCCTAGGGTTTACTTAGAGATTGACAGTCAACGTTTATTGTTGTTCAGTTAGTAAGTCCTGTCCGACTCTTTGCAACCCCATGGACTGCAGCACTCCAGGCTTCCCTGTCCTTCACTATCTTCTGGAGTTTGCTCAAACTCAGGTCCATTGAATCAGCGGGACTACCTGAGCATCTCATCCTCTGTCGTCTCCTTCTCCTTTTGCCTTCAGTCTTTCCCAGCATCAGAGTCTTTTCCCATGAGTCAGCTCTTCTCATCAGGTGGCCAAAATATTGGAGCTTCAGCTGTAGAATCAGTCAACTTTATGGCTACCCTAGTTTATGTGGAATTGATAAATCTGCCCACCTTCTATGAAAGCAACTAAACATGAATTCTCTAGCAAGTAGACATTTTGAAAAATGATCCGTGTAAAGGATTCCTCCCATTCATGCATGTTTACAGAACTACTCTAATGATATAACGTATTTGACATGGGTGATGTGTGATAGGGTCGATCATTGCTAGTTTCTACCTTCACTATGCCTGTTCTGCTGTTACTCATTTCACTACCCCAGCTGAGAAAGAAGATGGTCCAGCAGAAGTTCACATGAAGTACCAAAAGGAGATTTACCATCTTATTAGCAAGACATTTCCATGCATTCCTTCTTCAAAGGAAGTCATCCCCCCAAATCAGAATCAGCCTTTGTCATTACCTGACTTTCCCGGAAACGACACGGAATGAGCTAGTGGTGTTGGGAGGACACTTGCTGAATTTCACTGCTGCTTTTGAAAGAGGCTTTTCTACACTGCTGTCACATCTGCCAGGAGCCACCCGAGGATGTTGGGCACCTGCCAAAGCCCTTGCTGAACAATGTTCAGCTCACTGACAGCCCAGCTGCTCCTCTGGCCCAGGGCCAAGGCCAAGAGCTCCTGTGGCTGGTGTCCTCTGTGAGCCCTTTAGACTGAAATGCAACACACCACACTCAGACCACAGCCCTTCCCAGGAGACGCTGGTGAAAGCACTTTCTCCATCAAGAAGATATCATCCTATCTCAGAGACTTCCTACCTTCATGCTCATAAAAAGCTGAGACCATTCTATGATTTGCTAGAAACTGTGGTTCCATAAGCAATGCCTGTGCACACAGGAGTGTATACTGATAGCCATGCAGACAATCAATCCAGGGTTTACTATTGCTGCTAACCAGCCAGTTCAGTCACTCAGTCCTGGAAAACTCTTTGCCATCCCATGGACTGCAGCACGCCAGGTTTCCCTGTCCATCACCAACTCCAAGAACTTGCTGAAACTTATGTCCATCAAGACAGTGATGCCATCCAACCATCTCATCTTCTGTTGGCCTCTTCAATCTTGCCCAGCATTAGGGTCTTTTCCAGTGAGCCACTTCTTCACATCAGGTGGCCAAAGTATTGGAGCTTCAGCATCAGTCCTTCCAATGAATATTCAGGACTGATTTCCTTTAGGATTGACTGGTTGGATCTCCTTGCAGTCCAAGGGACTCTCAAGAATCTTCTCCAACACCATAGTTCAAAAGCATCAATTCGGCACTCAGCTTTCTTTATAGTCCAACTCTCACATCCATACAGGACTACTGGAAAAACCATAGCTTTGATTAGACAGACCTTTGTCAGCAAAGTAATGTCTCTGCTTTTTAATATGTTGTCTAGGCCAGCCATAGCTTTTCTTCCAAGGAGCAAGTGTCTTTTAATTTTATGGATGCAGTCACCATCTGCAGTGATTTTGGAGCCCCCCAAAATAAAGTCTCTCTTTGTTGTTTCCCCCATCTGTTTGTCATGAAGTGATGGGACTGGATGCCATGATCTTCGTTTTCTGAATGTTGAGTTTTAAGCCAACTTCTTCACTCTTCTCTTTCACTTTCATCAAGAGGCTCTTTAGTTCTTCTTCACTTTCTGCCATAAGGGTGGTGTCATCTGCATATCTGAGGTTATTGATATTTCTACCAGCAATCTTGATTCCAGCTTGTGCTTCATCCAGCCCAGCATTTCACATGATATACTCGACATATAATTTAAATAAGCAGGGTGACAATATACAACTTTGATCTACTCCTTTCCCTATCTGGAACCAGTCTGTTGTTCCATGTCCAGTTCTAACTGTTGCATCTTGACCTGCATATAGATTTCTCAGGAGGCAGGTCAGATGGTCTGGTATTCCCATCTCTTGAAGAATTTTCCACAGTTTGTTGTGATTCACACAGTCAAAGGTTTTTTGGTGTAGTCAGTAAAGCAGAAGTAGATGTTTTTCTGGAACTCTCTTGCTTTTTCAATGATCCAACGGATGCTGGCAGCTTGAACATCTGGAAGTTCATGGTTCATGTACTGTTTCAGCCTGGCTTGGAGAATTTTGAGGATCATTTTACTAGCATATGACATGAGCACAATTGTGTGGTAGTTTGAACATTCTTTGGCATTGCCTTTCTTTGGGATTAGAATGAAAACTGACCTTTTCCAGTCCCGCGGCCACTGCTGAGTTTTCCAAGTTTGCTGGCATATTGAGATGATGCACTTTAATGGCATCATCTTTTAGGATTTGAAAGAGCTCAACGGGAATTCCATCGCCTCAACTAGCTTTGTTTGTAGTGATGCTTCCTAAGGCCCACTTGACTTCACATTCCAGGATGTCTGGCTCTAGGTGAGTGATCACACCATTGTGGTTATCTGGGTCATGAAGCTCTTCTTTGTATCGTTCTTCTGTGTATTCCTGCCACCTCTTCTTAATATCTTCTGCTTCTGTTAGGTCCATACCATTTCTATCCTTTATTGAGCCCATCTTTGCATGAAATGTTCCCTGGTATGTCTAATTTTCTTGAAGCGATCTCTAGTCTTTCTCATTCTATTGTTTTCCTCTATTTCTTTGCATTGATCACTTAGGAAGGCTTTCTTATCTCTCCTTGCTATTCTTTGGAACTCTGCATTCAAATAGGTGTATCTTCCCCTTTCTCCTTTGCCTTTAGTTTCTCTTATTTTCTCAGCTATTTGTAAGGCTTCCTCAGACAACCATTTTGCCTTTCTTTTTCTTAGGGATGGTCTTGATCACTGCCTCCTGTACAATGTCACAAACCTCCGTCATAGTTCTTCAGGCAGTCTATCAGATCTAATCCCTTGAATCTATTTGTCCCTTCCACTGTATAGTTGTAAGGTTTTGATTTAGATTCATACCTAAATGGTCTAGTGGTTTTCCCTACTTTCTTCAATCTAAGTCTGAATTTTGCAATAAGGAAATAATGATCTGAGCCACAGCCAGCTCCTGGTCTTGTTTTTGTTGACTGTGTAGAGCTTCTCCATCTTTGGCTGCAAAGAATGTAATCAATCTGATTTCAGTATTGACCATCTGGTGATGTCCATGTGTAAAGTCTTCTCTTGTGTTTTGGGGAGAGGGTGTTTGCTATAACCAGTGCGTTCTCTTGGCAATACTCTGTTAGCCTTTGCCCTGCTTCATTTTGTACTCCAAGGCCAAATCTCTTGACTTCCTACTTTTGATTTCCAGTCCCCTGTATTGAAAAGGACATCTTTTGGGGGTGTTAGTTCTAGAAGGTCTTGCAGGTCTTCACAGAACTGTTCAAGATTAGCTTCTTCAGTATTACTGGTTGGGGCATAGACTTGGATTACCGTGATACTGGACGTGTGTATAATTAGCACCTCCCTGTGAGGACAGAGAAACCCACAGGCAGCCAGGGTGTGGGGAGGGGATGGGGATGAATGGTTGGAGTGCAGGGGACTCTAGGACCGTGAAACTTCACTGTGTGACACTAGCATTGTGGGCGCATGTCAATATGTATTTAGCAAAACCCGTAAAACATATAAGACAAAGACTGAACCCTAATACAAACCAATTGCAACAACTGCAACAGATTAATAATAGGTTAGGGACTTCCCTGGAGAAGGCAATGGCACCCCACTCCAGTACTTTTGCCTGGAAAATCCCATGGACGGAGGAGCCTGGTGGGCTGCAGTCCATGGGGTCACTAAGAGTCAGACATGACTGAGCAACTTCGCTTTCACTTTTCACTTTCGTGCATTGGAGAAGGAAATGGCAACCCACTCCAGTGTTCTTGCCTGGAGAATCCCAGGGACGGGGGAGCCTGGTGGGCTGCTGTCTCTGGGGTCGCACAGAGTCGGACACAACTGAAGTGACTTAGCAGCAGCAGGGACTTCCCTTGTGGTCTAGTTGTTAAAATCCTCCTTCCAATGCAGGGGATGCTGGTTTGATCCCTGCTGGGGGAACTAAGATCCCACATACCTTGGGGCAACTAAGCTCATGTACCATAACTAGAGAAGCCTGTGAGCCACAACAAAGAGCTGGCATGCTTCGACAAAGACTCAGTACAGCTTAATTAATTAAAATTAAAACAATAAGGGAAATCGTTTGGGCCGGGTGCAGCCTGGGAAGGAATACATAAGAACTCTGGAGACTTCCCTGGTGATCAGTGGTTAAGATTTCACCTTCCAGTGCAGGGGGTGCAGGTTTGATCCCTGGTCAGGGAGCTAAGATCACACACACCTTGTAGCCAAAAAAATACAAAACATAAAATAGGAACAATAGTGTAACCAATTTGATAAAGACTTTTTAAATGTTCTACATAAAAAAAATTCTTTAAAAAGAAGAACGCTATACTTGCTACTCACTTTTTCTGCAAATTTAAAACTGCTCTTTAAAAAAAAAAAAACATCAAAATGTTAATAGGCTGCTCAATAGGCAAGACTGACCTACAAAAATAAAGAGGACACACAGTAAGGCAGTGGGTGAGTACAGTAGATCTGTACACTATGGTTCAGGCACCAAGTACAATCATTTCCCTGGGTTGGGAGGATCCTCTGGAGAAGGGCTTGGTAACCACTCCAGTGTTCTTGCCTGGAGAATTCTGTGGGCAGAGGAGCCTGGTGGGGTCCATGGGGTCGCAGATAGTTGGACATGACTGAGCAACTAATACACGAGTGTTACTCTGGAGAGAACTGGCTAAGAATAAGGAATAAGCCTATAAACTTAGCTAGAGAGCTGTCAAGCCCTGTACACATCGAAACAGTTAAATCACTGTATCCTTTTTAATCCTAACTCGAGGGAAATTGGGAGAAGGAAATGGGGGCCAAAGAGGGAGACGAGAAGGCCAACATGTTCGCCAGCTGAGAAAAGCCTTAGATGGAAACGACCATTTGGCAGTAGTGGCAAATAGAGTGAGCAGAGTCCACATGCCCACACCCTGCTGGTTGGATGGTAGAAGATATGCTTGTGTCAGGGCCACACAGGGAGGAGAACCATCCTGTATCATCATCCCCAGGATGCCAGAGATCCTGAGGTTCACGCCTGTGTCAGATGTGTGTTGTCAGCTTTGAATGTGAACCACATCCTTGAGTGGGAGCCAGACGCCTTGACAGATGGCAGAAATCTGCTGTTCCCAGGCACTCCACCATCTGAGCAACTCGGCAGAAGGAGCGGGTGCCCTGTGCCCAGCTGTTAATCGTCTTATGTCCTGGAGCTTAAGGAGCCACAGTCCTTTGCAATTGTTCTTTCCAGGCAACACTTAAGCTGCACAGTCTGATTTAGTTCTATTTAATACCAGAAACTTCCCAGGTGGCACAGTAATAAAGAATCTGCCTGTCAGTGCAGGAGATGCAAGAGATTCGTATTCAATCCCTGGGTCAGGAGGCTCCCCTGAGAAGCACGTGATAGCAGGAAAGGGATGTGGACGTACAAATACAGGGCTCTGGAGTGATGTGGAAAGATAAAGAAGAGCCAATATGTATATGTCCCTGGAGTTTCAAAGCGTTTTCTCACACTTGCGCTGTCACTGATGACAACAGCCATGTGAGAAAGCAGGAAGGACTCCTCCTAATTTTTTTTTAAAATAAAATGAAAGAAATAGCAGTGTCCATGACTGGAGTTAATGAAAGGCAGCACATCCCAGACACTAACCTGGTCAAGTAAGATCCACGGTCTGCATTCAGGGCTCTCAGTTCTTTGGAGAACATACATGGACATTAAAATAAAAAAAAGGTGAGGCGAGAACAAGATAGTAGAGGAGTAGGTGGACGTGGAGTACATCTCTCCAGGATACATCAGGAATACACCTTTAGACACAGAAGTGCATGCAGAACACCAGCTGAGAGCGGACAGGAGTACCTGACCAGAGGAAAGAATATATAGACCCACGCAAAACTCGGTAGGAGGAAGGAACTGGGGGAGAAACAGGAGTGTTAGTAGGACTGGACCTGCCCTCGGCGGGTGGGGAACGGAAGCAGGGGTCCAGTCCTCACAGCAGGGCAATTGTCCGAGTCAGAGGAGAAACATTTAAGGCCGAGAGTGAAACAGCTGGTCTGAGGCAGCCTAAATGGAACGAGAATCAGACAGTCCTTGCTGCAGCCATACAACCTGGACAGGGATGCAGGTCCCCTGGAAGGCACAAGGGCTGGGAGCTGGAGTTTAGGGATTGTGGAGCAATCCCAGGGCGAGGGCTGCTATTGACTTCGGAGAGACGGATGGAGGGGATGTGAGGGAGGAGACTGTGGCAGAAAATGCCAGTGGAGGAAAGCCAGGCAGCCATGGAAGCAAGGCGACACTGCTGAGTCACGTGTAGGGGGTGGCGCCATCACCATAGCCTCTCTCTCCACATGCCAGCATCTGCAGCTGAACAAGAGAGAGGCTGGCCCATCAGACGCCTGACGCAGTGAACTATGGAGCAGGACCCCACCAGGGTGCTCCTTTAAATGACTGATGTGCCATTCTACAGAGTAGGACCCCAGCCAGTGGGGCTCCTCTATGGGCCTCATGCCCGAACAACAGAGAAGGACCCCAGGCAAGGGAGCCCTCTAAGTGCCTGAACTGACAGAGGTACGAAGAAAGACTGGCCAAAGAAGCCTTCTGATCGCCAGCTACAGGAGGCTCAGAAAAAGACTCTGATAGGGCCACACTCCTGCGGCAGAGGCAGTCTGTGTCCCTGCACACTTGGCACCACCAGTGCTAAGAAGCAAGCTAAGCGGCTGTGCCACCTTCGTGCTCAACTCTCACTGGGGCAGAGCTGCCATAAGCACAAAAAGTCTTGCATCTATGTGTGCAGGGTCACTTCAGTCGTGTCCAACTCTTTGCAACCCTGCAGACTGTGGCCTGCCAGGCCTCTCTGTCAGGGGGGATCTCCAGGCAAGAACATTGGAGCGTATGGGCCAATACTGGCTGCCATACCCTTCTAGAGCACTGTATTTCCTGCTGCCCTAGCCACCAACTCCCCTAAGTACCTGGTGCTGCCAGAACCCCTGGGACCCAAGAAGCTGCACCACCTCCACACCTGGCCCCCACAGGGGCAAACCCGAGCCCTCCAGGGCAGCCTCAGGAGGTAAACCCCAGTGACCCACATGCAGAGGTGGAAATAAAACCAAACTGAAACCAGGGGCATTGTGCTAAGGAAGACCCAAAACCTTTCCAAGCAGCTATACAAGCTGCAGATTAAATCCACACAATGAACTAGGCAGACCCTGTGTCTCTTGAATATATAAAAGGCCATTGAGAATTACCACAAAAGAAAACACATTAGTTCTGATAGCTGTGGACACTGGAGGCAAGAACACACAGGAGTAGGACCAGATTAGAATCTGAGCTGCCCCCACAGCAGAGATCAGCACAGTGTTGGAGGGCATCCTAGGGAGGTGAGGTGACTCCCAGCGAGGGGAAGGGCTCTGACAGCACTGACTCAAGAAAAACACTTATTATTCCTGGTTTGACTTGTTCTGTAGATTCTTTTGGACTTTTTTTTTTCTTTTTTTCCCCCTTTTGCCCCCCTAATCTGTTGTAGTTGTTAATTTTATTGGCACTGTTTTAGTTGTTGATTTTATTGGCACTAAGAAATCCAGTTAAGCTTTTGAGCTTTTTTTTTCCTCAGTCACATTTTTTATTGTTGCTATAAACCTCTGCCTCTACATTGGGCTTTTGTAGTTCTGTGGGGTTTTCCCTTTTTTCTTTTCTCTGTTCTTAATTTTAATTTTTTAAACCTATTATTATTTTTTCTACATTTATTCCTTTGTTTTCTTTTCCTACTGTTCTTTTCCCCTTTCAGTTAATCTTTCATATTATAAATATTCTTTATCTACCTCTATTTAACTTTACATATCTATTCTTTCTTTCTTTTCTTTCTCTCTTTCCCTCTCAACATATTTGTTAGTTTTATTTTCACTGCTTTATTCCCCAGCTGCACCTAGCTTTAGTTTTGTTTTCCAGCTTGTCCTTTAGTTAGCTTTGTTCTGCTAGATATAATTTTTGGTTTCCTCTGTTCGCCAGGTCAGTCTATTGCACTTAATTTTTGCTGGACTGTTTTGATTTTGCTATGGGTGTGTATGTATATGTGTATATTCAGTCACACTTCTTACTGTTTTTATAAACTTCTGCCTCTACGTTGGGCTTTTGCAGTTCTGTAGAGTTTTGCTTTTTTCTTTCTTCTTCCACTTTTTTCTTTTCTCTTTTTTATAATTTTAATTTTTTAAACATAATATTATTTTTCTACATTTATTCGTTTGTTTCTTTCTTTCCTTTCCTCTCAACACATTTGCTAGCTTTATTTTCATCGCTTCATTCCCCACTTGGCACCTTGTTTTAATTTTGTTTTCCAGTTTGTGCTTTAGTTAGTTTTGTTCTTAACTGGTAAATATAATTTTTTATTTCCTTTGTTTGCTGGGTCAATCTACTGTACTTTATTTTTGTTGGCCTGTTTTGACTCTGCTCATGGGTTTATATGTATAAATGTATATTCTATTATTTTAATTATTATTTGCCTGATTTTGTAACTGCTACCTGTCTGGGGTTCATCTTTGGTTTCTCATTATTGGATATTTGTTTTAATCCCACTAATGCCATAACAAACCACTTGTGGAACCTTCGTTCCTGACCAGCTATCCAGCCCCAAGCCTTTGGAGTGGGGCCACTGACTTCAAGGCCCTAGACTGCCAGAGAACTAACCCTAGGAAATATCAAATAGTGAGAACTCAGACAAAGGAAACCACGTGAACAGAAGACCCGGCATCACCCAACCACCAGTAGCACCCTGTGCAGGACACCTCATCTGTGCAACAAACAAAACAAAAATACAAACCCAATCATCAGCAGACAGGATTACCACCTCACTCAGTCTTGCCCATCAGAGGAAAAACAAACAAACACACCACGAATCTCACCCTGTACAAAGCTTATGCAAACCACTGGACCAACCTTAGGAGAGCAGAAACAAAAGGAAGAAAGAATTCAATTTTTCTTGAAGCTTGGGAAAAGGAGACCTCAAACACAATAAGTTAAAAAAAGAATAATGAAAAGGCAGAGAAATACTACACAAATGATAGAACAAACTGGAAACACAGAAGTCCAAATAAATGAAGAGGAAATAGGCAAACTCCCTGAGAAAGAATTCAGAATAATGATAGTAAAGATGATCAAAAACCTTGAAAACAAAATGGAGAAAATGCAAGAATCAATTAACAAAGACCAGGAAAAATTAAAGAAACATACAGAGACAAACAATACAATTACTGAAATTAAAAATACTCTAGAAGGAATCAATAGCAGAATATCTGAAGCAGAAGAATGAATCAGTGAGCTGGAAAATAAAATGGTGGAAATAACTTCTGAAGAGCAGAATAAAGTAAAAAGAATAAAAAGAGGCTGAGGATAATCTCTGAGACCTCTGAGTGAGTGAGTAAGTGAAAGTCATTCAGTCATGTCTGATCCTATGAGACCCCATGGACTATACAGTCCATGGAATTCTCTCGGCCAGAATACTGGCATGGGTAGCCTTTGCCTTCTCCAGGAGATTTTCCCAACCCAGGGATCAAACCCAGGTCTCCCACATTGCAGGCAGATTCTTTACCAGCTGAGCCACAAGGGAAGCTCCAGAGACCTCTGAGACAATATCAAATGCACCAACATTCAAATTACAGGGCCCCCAGAAGAAGAAGAGAAAAAGAAAAGGTATGAGAAGATTTTTGAAGAGATTATACTTGAAAATTTCTGTAACATGGAAAAGGAAATAGTCAATCAAGTCCAAGAGGCACAAAGAGTCCCATACAGGATAAACCCAAGGAGAAACACGCCAAGACACACACTAATCAAACTAACAAAGACTAAACACAAAAAAAGAATATTAAAAGCAGCCAGGGAGAAGCAACAAGTAACATACAAGGGAAACCCCATATGCTTAACAACTGATCTTTCAGAAGAAGCTCTGCAGGCCAGAAGGGAATGGCAGGATATACTTAAAGTACTGAAAAGGAAAAATCTACAACCAAGATTACTATACCTGGCAAGGATCTCATTCAAAATTGATGGAGAAATCAAAAGCTTTCCAGACAAGCAAAACTTAAGAGAATTCAGTACCACCAAATCAGCTTTACAACAAATTTAAAGTTTATATAGCAAAGACTTACATAGTCAAGAAATACAAGAGAAGAAAAAATATCTATAAAATCAACCCCAAACAATTAAGAATATGCCAATAGAAACATATATATCAATAATTACTTTAAATGTAAATGGGCTAAATGCTCCAACCAAAAGACACAGACTGGCTGAATGAATACAAAAACAAGACCCATATATATGCTGTCTACAAAAAACCCACTTCAGACCTAAAGACACATATAGACTGAAAGTGAGAGGATGGAAATATATATTCCATGCAAGTAGGAAGCAAAAGAAAGCTGGAGTAGCAATCCTCATATCAGACTAAACAGATCAAAAACTAAAGATTATAAGAGGTAAGGAAGGACACTGCATAATGATCAAGGGCTCAATCCAAGAGGAAGGCATAACAATTGTAAATATGCACCCAATGTAGGAGCACCTCAATACGTAAGATAAACACTAACAGACATAAAAGGAGAAATAGACAGTAACACATTAATACTAGGAGACTTAAAACCCCACTCACACCAAAGGACAGATCATCAATACAGAAAATTAATAAGGAAACACAAGTCTTAAATGATATATTAGATGAGATGAACCTCATTGATATCTTCAGGACATTCCATCCAAATGCAGAGGAATACATCTTCTTCTCAAGTGCACATGGAACATCATCCAGGATAGACCACATCTTGGGCCACAAGTCACACTTCAGTAAATTTAAGAAAACTGAAATCATATCAAGCTTCTTCTCCAACCACAACACTATGAGACTAGATATCAATTACAAGGAAAAAATTGTAAGAAACACAAACACATGGAGATTAAACAACTTGATTCTAAATAACCTACAGGTTACTGAAGAAATCAAAAGGGAAATCAAAAAATTTCTAGAAACAAATGACAATGAAAACATGACAACTCAAAACCTATGGGATGCAGCAAAAGCAGTGCTAAGAGGGAAGTTTATAGCAATACAATCCTACCTCAAGAAACAAGAAAAACATCGTATAGACAACCTAACTTTACACCTAGAATAACTGGAAAAAAGAACAAAAAAAACCCCAAAATTAGTAGACGGAAAGAAATCATAAAGATCCGAGTAGAAATAAATGAAGAGATGAAAGAAACAATAGTAAAGATTAATAAAACTAAAAGCTGGTTCTTTGAGAAGATAAACAAAATTGATAAACTTTAGCTAGACTCATCAAGAACAAAGGAGAGAGGAATCAAATCGACAAAATTAGAAATGAAAAAGGAGAGGTTACAACGGATAATGCAGAGATACAAAGGATTATAAGAGACTATTATGAACAATATGGCAATAATATAGATAATCTGGAAGAAATGGACATATGCTTAGAAAAATTCAATCTTCCAAGACTGAACCAGGAAGAAATAGAAATCATGAATAACCCAATTACAAGCACTGAAATTGAAGCTGTAATCAAAAATCTCCCAAAAAAGAAAAGCCCAAGACCAGATGGTTTCACAGGAGAATTCTATCAGACATTTAGAGAAGAGCTAATGCCTATCCTTCTAAAACTCTTTCAAAAAACTGCAGAAGAAGGAACACTTCCAAACTCATTCTACTAGGCCACCATCACCCTGATACCAAAACCAGACAAAGACAACACAAAAAAGGAAAACTGCAGGCCAATATCACTGATGAACATAGGGGCAAACCTCAACAAAATTTTAGCAAACAGAATTCAGCAACACATCAAAAAGCTCATACACCATGATCAAGTTGGGTTTATTCCAGGGATGCAAAGATTCTTCAATATATGCAAATCAATCAATGTGATACAACATATTAACAAATTGAAAGATAAAAACCATATGATCATCTCAATAGATGCAGAAAAGGCCTTTGACAAAATTCAACACCCATTTATGATTAAAATAGAAGTAACCTACCTCAACATAGTAAAGGCCTATATGACAAGCCTGCAACAAACATTATTCTCAACAGTGAAAAACTGAACGCATTCCCCCTAAGATCAGGAACAAGACAAGGCTTTCCACTTTTATTTTATTACCACTATTATTCAAAATAGTTCTGGAAGTCCTAGCTATAGCAATAAGAGAAGAAAAAGAAATAAGAGGAATCTAGATAAGAAAAAAAGAAGTAAAGCTCTCACTGTTTGCAGATGACATGATACTGTACATTAAAAAAAAAAACCTAAAAATAGTATCAGAAAATTACTAGAGCTAATCAGTGAATTTAGCAAAGTTTCAGAATACAAAATAAACACACAGAAATCACTTGCATTTCTATATACTAACAATGAAAAATCAGAAGAGAAATTAAGGAATCAATCACATTCACCACTGCAACAAAAAGAATTAAATATCTAGGAATAAATTTACCTAAGGAAACAAAAGAACTGTACACAGAAAATTATAAGAAACTAATGAAAGAAATCAAAGACAACATAAACAGATGGAGAGATATTCCATGTTCCTGGGTAGGAAGAATCAATACCGTGAAAATGACTATATTACTAAACACAATCTATGGATTCAATGTGATCCCTATCAAATTACCAAGGGCATTTTTTACAGAACTAGAACAAAAGATGTCACAATTCATATGAAAACACAAAAGGCTCTGAATAGCCAAAGCAGTCTTAAGAAAGAAGAATGGAGCTGGAGGAATCAACCTTCCTGACTTCAGATTATACTACCAAGCTACAGTCATCAAGACAGTATGGTACTGGTACAAAAACAGAAATATGGACCAATGGAAAAAAATAGAAGGCCCAGAAATAAACCCATGCACCTACGGATACCTTATTTTTGACAAAGGATGTAAGAATATACAATGAGGCAAAGACTGCCTCTTCAATGAATGGTGCTGGGAAAACTGGACAGCTACACATAAAACAATGAAATTAGAGCACTTCCTAACACCATACACAAGATAAACTCAAAATAGTTAAAGACCTAAATGTAAGGCCAGAAACTATAAAACTCTTAGAGGAAAACAGAGGCAGAACACTTGAAGATATAAATCAAATCAAGATCTTCTATGGCCCACTTCCTCTAACAGAAATAAAAACAAAAGTAAACAAGTGGAAGTGAGAAATAGATTTAAGGGCCTAGATCTGATAGATAGAGTGCCTGATGAACTATGGAATGAGGTTCGTGACATTGTATGGGAGACAGGGATCAAGACCATCCCCAGGGAAAAGAAATGCAAAAAAGCAAAATGGCTGTCTGGGGAGGCCTTACAAATAGCTGTGAAAAGAAGAGAGGTGAAAAGCAAAGGAGAAAAGGAAAGATATAAGCATCTGAATGCAGAGTTCCAAAGAATAGCAAGAAGAGATAAGAAAGCCTTCTTCAGCCATCAATGCAAAGAAATAGAGGAAAAGAACAGAATGGGAAAGACTAGAGATCTCTTCAAGAAAATTAGAGATACCAAGGGAACATTTCATGCAAAGATGGGCTCAATAAAGGACAGAAATGGTATGGACCTAACAGAAGCAGAAGATATTAAGAAGAGGTGGCAAGAAAACATGGAACAACTGTACAAAAAAGATCTTCACGACCCAGATAATCATGATGGTGCGATCACTAATCTAGAGCCAGACATCCTGGAATGTGAAGTCAAGTGGGCCTTAGGAAGTATCACTATGAACAAAGCTAGTGGAGGTGATGGAATTCCAGT
>SJYG01000208.1:1020651-1053816 GCA_006410535.1 Litocranius walleri | reverse complement strand
ATTTGCGGTGTGGCTCAGGAAACAAACAGGGGCTCTGTATCAATCTAGAGGGGTGGGATGGGGAGGGAGATTCAGAGGGGAGGGGATATATGTATACCTATGGCTGATTCATGTTGAGGTTTGACAGAAAACAGCAAAATTCTGTAAAGCAATTATCCTTCAATAAAAAATATATATATTTTTTTTTAATGAGGTAAAAGTTCAGGGGAGGCAGAAAAGCCTGCGAGCTCAGGTGCCTGGAGAATCCTTCCTAAAAGAGATGGGGAGGAGACTTCCCAGGCAAGGGGAAGGGTGGGGCAAGGGTGCAGCTTGTCGACCCCACCCACCGGAGCTGAGAGCTCATCTCCATGAGGATTCAGAGGCGGCAACTTTAGAGACAGAGGTTACAGCCAGGTTGGGAAGAGCCTTGAATGCCAAGCCAAGGACTTTGGGTTTTGTCCCCTGTTGGCCAGAAGGAGCCATTGAAGATTTAGTAGCAGATGGTTATCTGAACAAAGCAGATTTTTGAAGATGGACCCAAGGGAGAAAAAGAGGCAGCAAAGAGAGGAACACAGACAGGAGGTGGGAGGTCAAGGAGATGGTGGGGCCACAGAAACCAAAAAGGGAAAGCCAAAGTGGTTTTTCAGTATAGCATGGACATGCTTAAGGGCTTCCCTGGAGGCTCAGTGGTAAAGGATCTGCCTGCCAGTGTAGGAGGTGTGCCCCGTCTCTGGGTCAGGAAGACCCCCAGGAGAAGGAAAGGGCAACCCTCTCCAGTAGTCTTGCCTGGGAAATCCCATGGACGGAGGAGCCTGGCGGGCTACAGTCCACGGGATGGCAAAGGAGTCAGACACGACTTACTGACTAAACAACGACAAAGCATGCTTATAAGAAGGCGGCGAGGAAAGAAAGAAAACGAAGAGTGATTACAGAGGGGCATAGGAAGATGATGGGACGACTGGGGTGAGGCACGGGAGACTGGAGGTGAGAAAGAGCAGCAAGCCCAGGAGGCGGGAAAGGCGCGCATCCTGGGCTCCTCCCGCACAGGGTGCGGGCGGGAGCGGCGCCTGACCTTAGTCCCAGCTGTCTTTCCTCACGATCGCGGGGGCAACCGCGAAAGTCTGGAAAGGCCGCGCTGGGAGGACGCTCTTCCTAAAAACAGACACCTGGAGAGCAACAAGTACAGGGAGGCAAACAAAAAGAACAAGAGAAGCTGACAGAAACTAGGAACTCACCTGCGATTTCTTGTCATTACGCTAAGGGCTTTTCTGTGACATTTCATTCCATTCTCATGACACCTCTGCAGATTAAGTATTGACAAGAACTATTACCCCCATTTTAGTGAAAGTGAAGTTGCTCAGTCGTGTCCGACTCTTTGCAACCCCATGGACTATAGCCTACCAGGCTCCTCCGTCAGTGGGATTCTCCAGGCAGGAGTACTGGAGTGGGGTGCCGTTTCCTTCTCCAGATCTTCCCAACCTGTCTCCCACATTGCAGGCAGACGCTTTACCATCTGTCGGACTGTGAAGAAGGCTGAGCGCCGAAGAATTGATGCTTTTGAACTGTGGTGTTGGAGAAGACTCTTGAGAGTCCCTTGGACTGCAAGGAGATCCAACCAGCCCATTCTGAAGGAGATCAGCCCTGGGATTTCTTTGGAGGGAATGATGCTGAAGCTGAAACTCCAGTACTTTGGCCACCTCATGTGAAGAGTTGACTCATTGGAAAAGACTCTGATGCTGGGAGGGATTGGGGGCAGAAGGATAAGGGGACGACCGAGGATGAGACGGCTGGATGGCATCACTGACTTGATGGGCGTGAGTCTGAGTGAACTCCGGGAGTTGGTGATGAACAGGGAGGCCTGGCGTGCTGAGATTCATGGGGTCACAAAGAGCCAGACATGACTTAGCAACTGAACTGAACTGATCACCCCCATTTTACAAACCTGAGGCATTGAAGAGACTGAAAGCCATGCCCACACATATAATGTAAGCGACGCTTCCCAAGCAGTGCTCATGGTAAAGAACGCCTGCCAGTGCAGGCGACGTAAGAGATGCTGGTTCAAGCCCTGGGCTGGGAAGATCCCCAGGAGGAGGGCATGGCAACCCACTCCAGTATCCTTGGCTGGAGAATCCCTTGGACGGAGGAGCCTATAGCCTGCTGGCAGGCTACAGTCCATAGTGTTGCACAGAGCCAGACTGAAGAGACAGCACATGATAGACACCATGGGACTCCAGAATCCATCCATGCTGGTTTATTGCCTCGGGAGAGCTGGAGTGACCAGAGGAACTAGAACGAGACCGGTCAGTCAGAAAGCATTCTTCAGAGTGGCGGTTAGTGAGTCAGGACAGATTTCAAGGAAGAGGCTACCAGGGGTATCACCTTAAAGGGGAGTTACGTCTGCAACATGTAAGCAGTAGGATCATGCAAGAGCTTTCTGAACCAGTAGCAAAAGCCCCAGATTCTGTCATAGATGCCTCTCACTCTAAGAAAATCTGACATTCCATATCCAGACTTAAGAAGCAGAAACAACTTGCTCACTGAGCCTCTACTGTGTTCAGTGCCTGGTGTGTGCCTGGCATTGCACGGGAGCTTTCTAAACATGACCTCACAGTGACACAGGATGAGGATAGCCAACTATGCTCCTAGGTGTCATGGGCTGAATTGTGAAAGTGTTAGTCGCTCGGTCATGCCCAACTCTTTGTGACTCCATGGACTGTAGCCCACCAATCTCCTCTGTCCACGGAATTCTCCAGGCAAGAATACTGGCTAAGTCGCTTCAGTCGTGTCTGACTCTGTGCGACCCCATAGACAGCAGCCCACCAGGCACCACCGTCCCTGGGATTCTCCAGGCAAGGACACTGGAGTGGGTTGCCCTTTCCTTCTCCAATGCATGAAAGTGAAAAGTGAAAAGTGAAAGTGAAGTCGCTCAGTCATGTCTGACTCTTCGTGATCCCATGGACTGCATCCCACCAGGGTCCTCTGTCCATAGGATTTTCCAGGCAAGAGTACTGGAGTGGTTTGCCATTGCCTCACTGGAGTGGGTAGCCATTCCCTTCTCCTGGGGATCTTACCAACTCAAGGATCAAACCCAGGTCTCCCGCATTGCAGGCTGATTCTCTACCGTCTGAGCCACCGGGGAAGCCTGAATTGTTCTGAGTGAAGTTGTTCAGTCACATCCAGCTCTTTGCAATCCCATGGACTGTAGCCTGCCAAGATTCTCCATCCATGGAATTTTCCTGGCAAGGATACTGGCATGGGTTGCCATTTCCTTCTGCGGGTGAACTGCTGTATACACCCCCCCAAAATTTGTATATTGAAACCCTCACCCTCAGCACCTCAGAATGCAACTATATTTGGATATGGAGGTTTTAAGAGGTAATTAAGGTAAAATGAGGTCATTAGGGTGGGCCCTAATCCCACATGACTGGTGTCCCTGTAAGAGGAGATTTGGACACAGATGCACACAGAGGGAAAATGATGGGACGAGACCCAAGGAAAAGGCAGCTATCTGCAAGCCAAGGAGAAGCCTCATAAGAAAGCAATCCTGCCAACTCCTTGGTCTTGGACTCCCAGCCTGCATGCCTATGTGGAGATAAATGTTTGTTGTTTAAGCCACATAGTCTGTGTTATGGCAACCCTAGCAAACTAATCCACCAGGAAATCAGGTCTAGGGAGCCTGTTTCTTGTCCTCGATCACAAAGATGGAGACAGAGCCGAGATGAGAACTTAGCCAGTAAGACACCAGAACCTACACAACGGAAGACCCTCTGTTGTACCTGAGGGCTTACTCCAGGCTTCCCTGAGTATCACAAATACAATTCATTTTGCAAAACCAACTTGCTCTTCTGGCAACAAGTGTTTCAAGCAAAGAAAATTCTACTGTGATTTCGCTCGTGTTCTGTTTGTAAACGTGATGCTTCCAAATAGATGAGTTGTACAATTCTGACTCCACATCAGGAAATCTGGATTGATTCTTGTATTGATTAGATTAAAACGATGTTTGCTTGTGGATTAACTGAAGAAAAGAGCTGAAAATGTAAAACAACTATTGAAGAGGGGGAAGTGAAATGAATTTTTAAGTAATGTTTATTTTTCACATTTTATACAGTTTATCTGAAAAATAATCATTTTAAATGTTTTTCTTTTTAACCTTTTTCATACTCATATTTAGTACTTCTGTTGCCCCAATTGCCAACTTTATTCTTCCTCAAAACGCCCCCTATTTATATATATTTATAGACTGGTTTTTTTTCAGAATAATTTTAGGTTCACAGAAGTTCCCCTATAATCATCCCCAGACGCATGCACAGCTTCCCTCATTATCAGCTCCCCCGACCTGAGTGTTACATTTCTCACCATCAATGATAACCACCCAGAGTCCATAGTTTACATTAGGCTTCACTCTTGATGTTGGACATTGGTCTGGACAAATGTGTGATGCCATGTATCCATCATTACAGTATCCTGCAGAACAGTCTCACTGCCCTAAAAATCCCTTTTCTATTCATCTCCACTAGTAACAAGTGGTCTTTTACCTGTTTTCATAGTTTTGCCCTTGCCAGAATGTCATATAGCTAGAATCACACAGTATGTAGCATTTTCAGATTAAATGCTTCTCTCATTGAATACTCCTCTTTGTAGGTTCTTCCATGTCTTTTCACGATTCGAGTCTTTTTATCACTAAATAATATTCTGCTGTCTTGATGTACTACAGTTTGTTCATCCATTCACCTCCTGAAGGACACCTTGGTTCCTTCCAAAACTGGGCAGTTAATTAATAAGGCTGCTATACACAACCATGTGCAAGTCTTTATGTGAACAGTTTTCAACTCCTTAGCATTTACCCAAGGAACAAATGCAAGTGCTGGGTCATATGGTAAGGCTGTATTTCGTTTTATAAGAAACCACGGAACTGTCTTCCACAGTGGCTGCATCATTTTGCATTGTCACAGCAAAGAACAAGAGTTCCTTCTGCTCCACATCCTCTTCAGCTTTTGGTGTTGTCACAGTTTTAAATTTTCACCATTTTAATATGTATAATAGTATCTCGTGGTTTTAATTTGCATTTGCCACATGTTACATGGAGTATCTTTTATACGCTTCGCTGCCATCTGTATATCATCTTTGGTAAGGTATCTGTTAAGACCTTAGGCCCTATTTATTTACTTTTCTAAAATAACTTTATTTTCGGCTGTGCTGGGTTTTGTTGCTGTGCAGGCTTTTCCCTAGTTGTGGTGAGCAGGGGCTGCTCTCGAGTTTCGGTGTGCAGGCTTCTCACTGGGATGCCTTCTCTTGCTGTGGAGCCAGGCTCAGTAGTTATGGCGCTTGGGCTCAGTTGCCTCAGGGCACGTGGGGTCTAACCAAGCCAGGTATTGAACCCATGTCTTCTGCACTGGCAAGCAAATTCTTTACCACCGAGTACTAGGGATGCCCCTGGCCCATTTTTAAATTGGCTTATTTGGCTTTTAATTTTGAGTTCTCCTATTTATATTTTCAACAAACCTTTTTTCAATTAAAAACTTAAATCACATATTATAAGTATCATACATACAAGACAACAAAAATCCAAATGGTATAGAAGGAACAGACTAAAACACTAGTGTGCCTGCCCCAAGGACCCTCTCAGAGCATCTCTGAGTGTTTATGCTTGTGATGGTTATTTCCGTTGTGCTACTGTGTTATTTTGCTCTTAACATTATAAAAGAAAACACAGATGATGAGATAGGAATGTCAACTTCAAAACTTTTTTAAAGTAAATAAAGTGGAAGAGAACTTCTCAGAAATGACCACTAGGGGGTGGAAGTCGACTAAAAAATGCGATACGGCGCAACACCATCACGATTACTCCGCAACATTTCTCCTTTAAGAAGCTCGCGTGAGAACTTTCCCAGGGTTTTCTCCTGCTTTGTCCAACTTCCCCCTCCTCCAGACCCCTTGATCAGGCTGCCTTGGGGCCATTTCAGACTCTGCCCAGCGGAGACGAGAGGACCGCCCTCTCACCTAACTTGAGAGCTGGACGAGGCTGTGAAGGCGGATCTTTCGACGTGAAAGGATGTGACGGCGCGCCCGTTACGCTCAGTGTGTCCACAGTCAGGTAAGGCGCCGTGCAAATGACGGCCCGGACCCCGCCCCTCCATCCTACCGAGGTGAAGGCGCCGCTTCTCTCCCGCACGACGAGAGACTCGCTCTCAGTGGAGGTCCTCATCTGGCCCCAGAGGAAGGAACAGTCTCAACAACAGCCTTTGCATTAGTGCAGAGTGAGTTAATTCAAGATTTCCAGAATCTCTTTTCCTCTGCGTTCTCTTTAAATTCTCAATGAAGACCTGTCGCTTTGACTTGATCTCAAAACCACATTCCAAAGCACTGAAGGAGTAACTTTCCATTCATTGAATGCTCCTTAAGCTAACAGAGGGGCTTCCCTGGTGGCTCAGAGGGTAAAGAATCTGCCTGTAATGCAGGAGACCCAGGCTCAATCCCTGGGCTGGGAAGAGCTCCTAGAGAAAGGAATGGCTACCCACTCCAATATTCTTGCCTGGAGAATTCCATGGACAGAGGAGCCTGGTGAGCAATAGTTCATGGGGTTGCAAAGAGTTGTAGCAACTAACACTCTCAAACTAACATTCTCAATCTTAACACAAGTGCCTAAACAATAGGGGAAAAGTTCTTAACGATAAATGAAATGAGAACATTCTGTATACTTTTATTTATGACTCAAATATTTCATGATTCTAAAAACTTGAGAACAAAACAGTTAAGTGTAAAACAGAAAAAAAATGTTTAAAGAAGAAAAATGGATAAATGCGAACAAACTTTCACCCAAGAAATTTACTCCCCGAAATTTACTGTAAGAAACTATGTCAGTAGAAGCAAAATATTACAAAAGGAAAAGAAAAAATGTGACTACATAAATATTCAATGATTAATAGTTAATTATAACATATTAATTTCTCATTTATTGTAAAAGTCATTTTGAAGACATGAAAAATGATAAATCATGCATTGTAAGTTTACAGTTTTTTGAATTGAATATATTAGGCTCAGTAAAAGGCAAAGCAGAATAAACAAGATGTTTCACCATAACAGTATGCCAATAGTAAGACCCAGAAGTTGACCAGACAGCTGTGTTTTGCTAACAGTTACTAAGAATTCAATCTCAACCCCACTCTCATGTTACCTACAAATGTGATAGAGTGTCATAGTACGGATATCTTCTATTTGTTGTCTTTGTGCTATATTGTTGCTATAGCAGTAAAACTTATTTTAAAAGAATTATTACACTTTCCTTTACTAAAATATACTTTATTTAGGACTTCCGTAGTGGTATAGTGGATAAGAATCTGTCTGCCAGTGCAGGAGACATGAGTTCGATCCTTGAGTCAGCAAGATCCCCTGGAGAAGGAAATGGCAACCCACTGCATTACTCTTGCCTGGGAGATCCCATGGACAGAGGAGGCTGGTGGGCTACATCTATGGGATTGCAAAGAGCTGACATAACAGCGACGGATAACAGAAACAATATAAATGTGCTCGCCACTCTGCTACCACAATGTTGACTTCAAATTTTCAACCTGTAATAAAATGTTTATAAACATGTAAATGTCCTTCCTGGGCAAGATGAGGAGCTGGCTTAACCTTGGGAGGGTCCAGGTGTTTATGGCAGTCAGGCTAGAGCACGCCCCCAAGGAGAAAATAAGTTACTTATGCCAATGTTTGTATAGGAGAATGAGTGACACTCAAATTCATACTTAAAAAAGAAAAGAAAACGTGGTACTCTCCAGGTTGTTACTTGCAGGTATTTTGGCAAGGAAACTGAGTTTCCCTAGACTAGGTCCAAACCTGCAATCTCAGGACCTACACAAGGACCAAAGGGCAGCAGAGGCTGATGAAGCCCCGCAGAAAGATCTACATCCTGCTACAGACACAGGCTTCTGACCCTGCAGAATTGCAGTGTGCAGAGTGTTGGAGAAATGGCGAGTTTTGCTGTTTCAAAGGAATTATACTGACCAGGATTCTTGACCTTCTCCAATCAACAGAAGTAGAATAGAAGCAAAATGGGCTTCCCTGGTGGCTCAGACAGTGAAGAATCTGCCTGCAATGTAGGAGACTTGGGTTCAAACTGTGGTTCAGGAAGATCCCCTCCAGAAGGGAATGGCTACCCACTCCAGTATTCTTGCCTGGAGAATTCCATGAACTCCTCTGAGCCTGGCGGGCTACAATCCATGGGGCCACAAAAGAGTAGAACATAACTTAGCAACTAAATAGTCCAGACAAAAAATCCAGGCAAGTCTTTACTGGGGCTCCTGTGGCTGCAGCAGGGAGAGAGAATAATAGATTCCCTTGCTCACTCCCCAAAGTGAGGCGAGCTGGTTCTTAGTATCAGGTAAGGGTAGGACTGTGCCCAGGGGTTGGGCTAGAGGGATGGCTTAGGTGGTTCGCTCACCCTTTGGTGATTCTGTGTGCAAGAGGCATGTACAATACTTTGTTTTTGCTCCCTGCTCTTCAGAAGTGGCAGTTGGGTTTTTGGACTTTTTGTATCTTATTGTCGGTAACTTGCCCCAACAGGGCATGCAGGCTGTTATTTTTAGTCCCTTATAATTTCTTTGCATTCTGTTACTCGAGAAGATGTTTGTCCAGGTGCAAGCACTGCAGCAAAGGGACCCAGGTCCCAGTCTGTCTCAGAATTAGCCAACAATTCTAAAGAATCCCCGTACCTTTCCCATCAGAGCAGAGTGAGTGGGGAAACTGACAAGAGTCATCATCAGATCAGGGACTCGAAAGGGTCACCAAGATCCCAAATCTTTCACACAAGCCTGTTCATCTTCCCCTAAAAACTTTTTACTCAAAAATATAGAAAAAGGTATATAATGAGTGTGGCTCAGTGGATTCCTTCATATACATGCCATATATTACAATACACATATATAAAGATTTCTCAAATATATGTGCATATTTATAAAAAGCAATATGCTTTCAAAAATGACACTATCCATCAGAGGCTTTGTGATTACAACAGTGAGGTGGCACTGAGTCAATTTTGGTCTTCCAAGAAAATGGACCATCACTGATAACCTTAAAACTCATCTAAAATTACTCATTTTTCATCTTCATCCATATCAAAGTAACATATTTTAAATACAATGAAAACGATGAGAGAGTAGAAAAGGATTTATATGTATAGTAAGAATGCGTGAACTAGACAGGAAATCAGAGTTCTTTGAAAATGCATTACTTTGGAGGGAAATATAAACTCAAAAAACATGTGCCGTTATTAACTCAACATTTCCCTCTTATAATGCTTACAAATTTAATAAAGGAAATACATATATATAGTGCATTGAAATATATTTTATATATTATCTATATTACATTTTGTGCTGTGCTGTGCTTAGTTCCTCATTCGTGTCCGACTCTTTGCAACCCCATGGACTGTAGCCCACCAGGCTCCTCTGTCCATGGGATTCTCCAGGTGAGAATACTGGAGTGGGTTGCCATGTGCCCTCCTCCAGGGGATCTTCCCAGGGATGAACCCAGGTTTCTGGCATTACAGGCAGCTTCTTTACTGTCTGAGCCACCAGAAAAGTTCATATTACTATATTTTATATATAAGTAGTATATTAAAAGAGATATTTAGTACAGTACTTTAAAACTTATTTGAAACAGCAAATTCTTTGCAAATGGGAATCAGAAATCAGGTGACTATTCCAGGAAAGAGATGTCTGTATTGAAAAAAAGCAAAGAACCTATGTGCAAATAAATAATCACCCATGTTAAAGGGTCAAAGACCACCTTGGCAGCTGAAATAAAGAACATCTGTCATCAAAACTCTTTGGCCTTTCTTTCCTAAAGTAAATTTGGAGCTAAGTAGCTTTCAAGACTTTTCCGGGATTTCTTCCACAGTGACAAGGCAAAGAAACACACTCAAGATAAAAAAACAGATGTTGACGTTCACTGGTCACTTGTTCAATGCCATTATATATGTCGCTGTTAGAGCTTCAGTTTGGCCACGGTCTAGACGCATTAGGTGAAATGGACTTTGTGGGTCTTATTCTGTTACTCGACATTCGATGTATGAGAAACCAGTCTAACAAGCCTGGATTCTTCCTGGGCTGGAATTCATCTCCTTACTGTTAGATGTTCCTTGCTGCACTTGCCTCTGGGTACTCTGTAAAGATTTCAAAAATTGTGGGACCATATCCCACCTTACACTGCCCCCTCCCCACCTTCCTCACACCCTCTCTTTCCTGTCAAACCATGAATTTTGGTTACTCAATTCTGGGCTCTGTGAATTCGAGAAGAGGAAAATACAGTGAGAATTTCCCCACAGGGGTGTTAGAGAAAACCAGGCAAGAGGTGAGATAAAGATAAGCAGGACACACCTAAAATCCCTGAGGGCCTCTGTCTGATGTCCCAGGATCCTGATCCAGGCTTATCTTTGTTTACACAATGAAGTCTGTACCCCAGACAACTAACAAATGCTTTACGATGTAACATCTCTGTGCAGATAAGGGCCCTGGTCAGCAGTTGACTCCAGATCTCCAAATGTTACTGAAGTCCCTGAGGACCTGTGGCACAGAAAGAATGGGTAGAAATAAAATATTTCTGGGTGAAAGATACTGCAATAAGTAAATTTATATTTGAATAAATATATCCATTACAGGTTCCAGAACTTTCCTTACTGAAAATTTTGAATAAGATGTGACTAAGAGCATCGAAGGACAATTCTCCTAGTTAACGATCTGTATCTCCAAGTGGGGGCTTCAGGTGTCTCAGTGGGTAGAGACACATTGCAATCCAACTGCAATGCAGGAGACACAGGAAGGGGGGAGTTTGAACCCCAGGTCAGAAAGAGCCCCTGGAGGAGGGCCTGGAAACCCATTCCAGTATTCTTGCCTAGAGAATCTCATGGACAGAGGACCCCGGTGGGCTACAGTCTATAGGGTAGCAAAGAGTCGGACACAACTGAGCGACTTAGCATGCCCTCACCTCCAAGTTCATACACAAATAGTGCTTCCCTTTAGAAACTGGGTGGGCTTCCGCATCTTTCTCCACAGAATGCGACTGGCATATGGTGAAGTCATCTAAAGAGAGAGGTTTAGAAAATGTCTGCTCCACTTTTATGTCCTCCCATAGGAACGTATCTGGAGTTCTGAAATGTGCAAGGTCTGAGAACTTAACGTGAGTCTGATCAGCTGGCATCCATTCTCCTCATGGTCTTCAGGGGTAAGTTCGGTAATTTCCTTCTGGAGTTTCTCTAAACGGTGCAGAGCGCTCACAGGTGACTCATCCTTAAGCATATGCCTCAGATGATAACTCACTCAAATACTACATTTGTGGCCTATTTTTCTAAATTCAGGAAAAATAGAGAAATTGCAATACTGTTTTGCTTTTGCAAATAGGAAGTTTGTTCACAAAGCCCCACGTGCAGGAGTTGATGGGGTTTTGGTGGATGAGCAGGAAGCCTTCACTGGAGCCTCATTTCCAAGCAGCCCATGGGCAACATGGACCCAGCACAGGATCACCTTTCTCTGGGCACCTCCCTACCTGCCTGCGGCTGAGCTCCTGGCAGTCCTGCCTGAGTTAAGGAACCTCCTTCCCTGACCCCACTCCTTTCTTTGGGAATAAGGCATTGTGATTCTTCATGTGTCTCTGACTCTCAGATGGTTAGGATGAAGCCAGCAAGGTCTGGGAGCCCCTAACAGCCTCCTTCTCCCAGTCTCAACATCAAGAACCTAGCTGTCCTTTCCTTGCCTTTTACATTTCTCTTTTTTGATTAAAATATGTCCAAATGGTTACTGATCCCCACCTTTTTTTAAAATTACTGTAATATACATAACATAAATTTTATCATCTCTAGGTGTAAGATTCAGTTGAATTAGGTACATTCACATTGTTGGGCAACCATCATCATCTCCCACCTCCAGAGTGTTTTCATCTTCCCAAACTGAAACTCTGTTTCACAATGACTCCTCACCTTCCTTCCCTTCAAACTCCAGCACCCACCATTCTGTTTCCATGAATCTGACCAGTATAGGTGTTACTCAAAGTGTGTGGGATCTCAAAAGCCAATAAACAGGCCAGGCTGGTGGAAAGAAAAGTTTGCTTTCTTTCAGACGCCAGCAACTGTGGGGGGAGCATGGTGGACATCTGTCCAAAGGCCAACTCTCCTCCTACCCCTGACAAGCAGGGGATGAGAGCTTTTATAGACAGAATTGGTGTTACAAGCAGAAACAGCATAGTCATCTCTGACAGTCATCTTCAAATTGGTCATCAGTGGTTTTACCAGCATCATCTTGGTTGTTTCTGGTATAGTTAATCTTCAGTTCCAGGGCCCATTTATTCCCATTTCTTTGCAACCAGTTCTCAGAATTGTGGAAGCTCATGTCCTGGGTACAGCCTGGTCATCATATAGTTAACTTCTCACCTGGTGTTTTGGTAGCTGTAAGAGTACTCACAGGATGTGGCTTAGAACATCATCTACAGCCCTAGAGAAAGAACTGAAGCTCCTTGAGCATGCTATGACTTGTTATTATTAGTCTCCTCTTACTATTTTCCTTTGTCTCTGCCTATCTCACCTCTCTGATTAAACTTATTCTTTGACTAAAGCTTCCCACAGACAAAAGACAGGCAGAGGACATGGTCAGCTGGCAAGGACCATAGGGTCCTGCTCCGTTTCAGAGGTACCTCTTGTAAGTAGAACCATGCAGTACTTTTGTGTGGCTTATTTCTCTTAGCTTCATGTCCTTCAGCTTCATCCATGTTGTAGCAGGTGTCAAAATTTCCTTCCTTCTGAAGGTTGACTGTACCCCATTGTATGGATACACTGCATTTCGTGCACCCACTCATCCATCCATGGACAGCTGGGTTGCTGCCACCTTTCAGCTATTGTGAACAATGCTGCTATGAACACGGGTGGGCAAATACTGTTCTGATTCCCCTGTTGTAACTTTGAACTTTTAAAAAAATTTTGCTCATGTAGGTTTCAGTCTTACATTCATTTTGGTGTTTAATGCCCATTACATTAGTAGCCCAGTCAAAACTCAGACAGGAAGAAATTCATCTTAACATTCTGCTAAAATAAGACTCAAAGTTAACCTTAAGCTCTATGCAAAGTCCTGGAACCTTAGACATTATGCCAGACAGGTCTTGTCATCCAGAGAAAAGGAGCTTGAATGAAAAGGGCCTCCTTGTTTCTGGTGGAGGTTTCAGTACAGATTGGTCCCAGGCAGCTCCTCAAGACATAGAATCCAATGCTAAGGTAGAGTGCTTCGCAGGTAGCTCGGTGGTAAAGAATCAGCCTGCCAGTGCAGGGGGACATGGATTCGACACCTGGTCCAGAAAGATCTCACATGCTGCAAAACAACTAAGTCCATGCTCCACAACAATTGAGCGAGAGCTCTAGAGCCTGGGAACCACAACCACTGAGCCCAAGCTGCAGCTTCTGAAGCCCGTGTGCCCTTGAGCCCACCGCAATGAGAAACCCACTCACCCCTGAAGCCCGCGTGCCCTTGAGCCCGCCGCAATGAGAAACCCACTCACCACAGCAAAGAGTGGACCCCCCTCTCCTCAGCTACGGAAAAGACCTCACAGCAGTGAAAACCCAGCAGAGTCAAAAATAAATAAATAAGCAAATAAATGCTGACTCAGAGTGTACACACAATCCAGCAACTCCACTTACACCCAGGAAAAATGAAAACATGTCCACACAAAACTTGTCGACAAATGTTCGAAACAGCGTAATTCAGAATATCTGAAAAACGGAAACAACTCAATGTGCATCAATCAACTGACAAATGGACAGAATGTGCTCTATCCAGTCAATGAACTGCTTAGTGTTCCACAATAAGTCAACGAAGTATTGATACACCTTATGATAGTGATGAACCTCAGAAATATCATACTAAGTGAAAGAAGCCAAACACAAAAGTTTACATATTGTGTGATTCCATGTATATGAAATGTCCAGAAAACGAAAATCCACTGGGACAAGAAGTTGACTAATGGTTGCCTAGGGCTGGTTGGAAAGAGTTGGGGGTGACTTCAAAAGGACACAAATAGAAAGGGCTTTTTTCTGCAGTGATGAAAATGTTCTGAAACTGGATTGTTGTAATGATGACACAAATCTGTGATTTTACTAAAATTCATTTACTTTAAATGAGTGATTTTTATGATATAAGAATCATACTTCAATAAAGCTGTTTTAAAATAGAACTCAAATATTTGTCATGAACAAATACAGTTCATGACATTATCAAAACACAATCTTAATTATTATATAGAACTTTTTATGGCAAAATGTTCATAGTGATTATCTTTGGCAATTAGACTGTAAGACTTTTCTTTTAGCTTATATGTATCTTACAAACTTTCTTCATTGAATAGATGACTTTCCTAACAATAAAAGGCGTATGAGTGTGTGTGTGTGTCTTGTGTGTGTGTGTGTGTGTGTGTGTGTGTGTGTGTCTTTTAAATAAAAGTCATGAGTGAATTGACTGATTGCAGTGGGGAAGGCTCGGCAAAATAAGACAGACAACCCACAAGTATAAAGGCACTCTGCCAGATCTGCCATACAAAATGTTTCTTTGTTGTAAAACCAAACCAAAACAAAACCAATAACTAACCACAAAGGTAGAACACAGAAGACAAACTGGGGAAAACATTTGCAGAACACAGCGATAAACAAAGGATAACTTCTTTCATTTACAAAGCCCAGCTGAATCAGTAAGAAAAATCCAAAGAATATGAACAAGCAATATACAGAAAAAGAAATACTGACTGCCATTTTACATATAAAAAGATGTTCAACCTCATTCATATTTTGGTAACAGTATAAATCTGTGCAACTGTGTAAAAGGACCATTTAACAAAATCTACCAATACCTTTATAGTGTAGTTCTGTAAGACTTAGCATTTCCACTCCTAGGACCATTTTAGTCTTGTTTCCAAGCTTTAAGAGGGCCCTGTTTGGTAGCATTAAGTTGAATTAAATTATTTCATGGAGACGTTTTGGTGGCACTTTCGTAAATGAATAGCTTCTAGATCACCGCTAACCAAGCCTAAAACTCCCCTAGCTGTGAATACTCAGATTTGCAGGTTCAGTTGCATTCTAGATTTGCGAGTTGCCTGACAAATCACTTGAGAATTTCTTTACATTAGATGAAATATGGTACTTTACAAATGGAATTCCAAGCATCCTTGTTCAAATGTGGAAATGTCCCTGAGAAGTATGAGGCGGGCAGGCAGGAAGAGCAGAAGAATGAACAGTAAAAATCCACATCGTATAAATATTAAAAGGGTAAGAATGTATACATATATAAACATGTACATATTGTGGGGGTGGACATAATAATCATTCCCTTTGGAAAGAGGGATTGCTTGGAAGGACGGCTATTGACTTTTCATTTTAAAACTTTTATGCTGTTTTGCATGTTTTAAGCCCATGCCTATCATTTCCTTAAAGACCAGAAAGGCATTCGCTAGGAGATATTTTTGCTTTCTTATTTTTAACTTTTCTAGATTTAAAAATAACCGAATGGATTTGTTAAACAGGTTATTTTCTGCTTGACCTCGGGTCACGGAGCTGCCAGATGCGGTGAAGGAGGAGTCCCCCGGCAGCCAGGGCACGGGACAAAGCGCACGTCCGAGCAGAGCCCCGAGCACCCAGCCCAGGCTCGGGTCGCGGGTCACACCTCGGGGAACCTGGGCTCGCGGCGACGCGGCAGTGAGCATGCGCAGAAGGTCCGCCTACGCGCGCGGAGTTGCGGGGTAGGAGTCCCGGCGATCGCCCAGGGCCTGGGCGCTGTCCTAGCCCTGCTCTGGCAGGCGTCCCATACGCCCTTCTAGCAGTCATTTGCCTTCTCAAGCTGGGATTTCTTATCTAAGCCCACTCCCCAGCGGGCACCCCCCGCCCCCAGAAAATAATCGGGATGCGGAGACAGTGGGCCCTTTTCACTTTTCTATACGTTCCAAAGTTTTCACAATGAGCCTGCGTTATTTTTATTATCGTAGAAATCTATTTTACAAAATGAATCGTAGATTTAAGTCTGTTCATATGAAGGCATCGTATCTACTGGATTCTACATGGCCGACCTCCTCTGCGTGGACTGAACCAAGGGGTGGCTGAGGATTGTTTGACCTTTCCCGGGAGGAAGGGCTGGGCAGAGTGAGGAGGGAAGGGGAGGCGAAGGTCAGGCGGGGGAAAAAGGGAAGAGCTGAGGTGCACATGCGGGGTGTGTGTGTGTGTGCGTGTGTGTGTGTGCGTGCGTGTGTGCGCGAGCGCTGAGTTGTGTTGGACTCTGCATGGATCGCAGCCCGCCAGGCTCCTCTCTCCAGGAATTTTCCAGGCAAGAATACTGGAGCGGGTTGCCATTTCCTTTTCCAGGGGATCCTCCCCTACAGGTCCACTTAACTGTATTCTCCCACTCATGGATCTGTACAGAATTTGCCGTGAATCTGCTCTACTCGCCTCCATCTGGCTGATTTTATAATGCCCTCACACTGAGTAAATGCACACATTTACCCGGGAAGCCGGCACACACCGGCGTGGTGACCCCTCCTGCGAGGCGCTAGATGGCAGACGCGGCCAGGACATCTCTGTGTCACAGCCTCAGGTCCCAAGACGCCCAAGGACGGGACTCGTCCCACCCGACTCTGTAGCTGCACAGTGTGTCTAAAACCATGTCGCCGCGCCACTCTTCTCTCCAAGTTCTGCCTCTTGATGAAAGAGAGAGAAAGAGCCTACAACTTTAAGTCAGCGTAGGCCTCATTAGGCTACCAGGTTCTTTTACAGAGACTGTATTCCCCCCGAGCGTTACCTGGGTGTCCTCACCTCTCCACTCTGGGGATCCTTTGGCTCTGCTCTCCTGGGCGGTATCTGTGTCTCCGCAGGATACACGCTGTGCATTTTAGTCCTGAGAATCAGAGCTTATTCAGGATGGAGGGTGTATACAAAGAAGGGGGAACTGGGGCACAAAGAGAGGAAACGGGTCCCCATTCTTTGACTTGCTCCCCCTTCCGGCCTCCTGTTAACACAAACACAGGCGTTGCTGGCAGATGTCGGAGGGGACGCAAAGAGGTCTTACACTTCCGGACTTCAGGTTGACTCTGCCTGGCTTTGCCAGCGTGCCTGCAACAACCTCCCGTGTCCTCTATCTCTTGCCCTGGCCCGTGCTCTTTTCGAGTGAGTCTCCACCTGCAGTGTCCCCAGCCCTGAATGTATTCAGCCTCTCCTTCAGCCCACAAGTCTCTCCTACACACACCACGGTGTGCCCATACAATCTCTGTCCTCGCAGGATCTCTCAGCCTTTAACTGTCACCGTCTCAGCTAACCCCCTTTAGGACAAGGTTTTGCTTTGCTCATACCTTTGGAATGTAATGAACAAGCGGGGTTCCTTTGAATGCCACTGCCTCGTATGGCTCCAGGAAACCCTGCACTTTCCCACCATTTGTTGTTACTCTCTAACCCTCTAAGTTCTAGTTGGGGGATTCAAAACTTGACTAGGAAGATTCTTGCTTTCAAAAACGACTAGCACACACAACTAGCGAATAATTCAGAATGACACTTTAACACAATAATTTTTCAAGTTATTTTTTAAAAGAACATATAATGAAATGACCATGCTTGAAAAGACTATCCTGGTAGATCTTATCTAAAAACTGCACAGAGCAACTGTTAAATGACGGGGATCCAAAGATGCCTTCAAAGTTCGGATGAAGGCCTAGAATCTGATCATCAGTAAGAACAATGGCTGGGTTTCCAGGTCAATGAAATGTATTTGAGTTTCATGAGAGCAAGGAGCTCATGGATCACTGGTTTACAGGTCGCCAGTGTGGGCACTACCCAGAAAAGTCTCTGTGGGGCTTCATGCCTGAACCAGGTCTCCTGCAGTGGAGGAGAATGACCGGAAGCGCCCAAGGGAAGGGAGCACCAGGAGGAGAAAGGGAAAGACTCCTTCAGGGGCTTTGTGTAGGAAGAGGCTGCTCTCATCCTGCTGCTTTCCTGTTCAAAATCACTGGCTTCTTATTGCCTAAAGCAGCATTTCCAAAGTGAATGCCACAAGAATAATGGGTTAAACCAGCACTTCTCAAACTTTAATGAGCATATCTGTCCGTACCTTGGGATGTTGTTGAATGAAGCTTCTGACTCTGGAGAAGAGATGAAGATTCTGCCTTTTCTTTTTTAAAAAATATTTGACAGCACCCTGTCTCAAGGGCTTCCCTGGTGGTGCAGAGGTTAAAAGCGTCTGCCTGCAATGTGGGAGACCTGGGTTCGATCCCTGCGTCGGGAAGATCCCCTAGAGAAGGAAATGGCAACCCATTCCAGTATTCTTGCCTAGAGAATCCCATGGATGGAGGGGCTTGGTGGCTACAGTCCACAGGTCGCAAAGAGTCGGATACGACTGAGCGACTTCACTTTCACTTCACTGTCTCAGTTGCAGCCTTTGCACTCTTAGTTGCAGCATGTGGGCTCGACTACTAGTGCCCTGTCCAGGGATCAGACCTGGGCCCCTGCACTGGGAGTGTGCAGGGTTAGCCACTGTGTCACCGGGGAACCCCTCTGCATTTCCTAGCAAGCTCCCAGGAGGTACTGATGCTGCTGGTGTGCAGCTCACATGCTGAGTGAGCAAGGATCAAAATTCATTAAATAGATCACTAATTTTTAAAAAAGAATCTTGATGTCTTTATCATGCTCATGTGCACTATAAATCTCCAGGAGGTGTGAACAGAATCCAGCATTCCCCAAAGGCCTCTGCTCTTGGAATCCTTTTATTCATGGAGTATCTCCGGTTTGGGGGAAAGGCTAGTCTAAATGATGGAGTCAAGTTCTGGCATCCAGGGGAGTGTGATGCTCTCCTACTTGCCCTGTTTTCCATCCCGCAGATTCCAAGCTCCTAACTAAAGGCTTGAAAAGTTGTAAATTCACAATCAGTCCCCAAAGTCTCTCCTACATCACTCCCTCCATGTCTGCATCTCCCCATTTCCTTTCCTGCCTTCTGCTTCCCATCCTCCCGGCTGCTCCTAAGTGCAGTACCTCCTAACTTCAATGTGCACAAGAAACCCCCTACCTTCCAAGCTGGTTAAATGCAGATTCCTTAGCCCCACCTCCAGTGACCCCAACTTCGTAAATCTGGAGTGCAGCCTGTGAATCTGCCTTTCTAACAAGCTCCTGGTGACACTGATGCCACTGTCCAAGGGCCACACTTGGAGACAGCATCTCCATCAACAGAGGGACCTCCTTTCCAACTCACTATGGAACTTGCCCAAATGTAGGGCACCGGATGATTGTTTACTTTTTCTTGGCTGTGTTTTATTCCCTGTAGATCTAAACCTCTTGAGTGAAGGAACCGTGACTTTTTTCCCTAGTTGTCTAGTTCAGTACTTTGAATGAACAGCAAACGACACCTGGCCTTTTGTGAGTCTGCTGCTGAGGCTAGGCTGGGGAGCATGCCACCCTTCCCTGCTCCAGCCATCCCTTCCTCCCCAGACTCAGGGGACTTCCTTCACAATGATGCAAGCTTTCTGGAAAAAGACAATGGACTGGCTCATCATCAAACTCACCTCTTGGTTCTGACATCTGTGCTCGTGTTGTCCAGATCCTGGGGCTGGCATAGACCCTGGCACAGATATTTTGCCCCTTGGTTCTGGTTACCAGTAATTGGTTTTTGTCTTCACACTCAGTCTTCCACTTCAAGTCCTGCAGAATCTCTGTCCCCTAAACGTTAGCATTAGGTTTCAGAATGCTCTTATAATCCTAATGCTTGTATCCACTATTCGTGAGACATCCACCCATTTAGCCACTAACTCAGAGTCTTCCCTAGCTTTTTTTGAAAGTCATACTTGCTACTCTGTCTCTCTCTCTCTCTCCTGGCTGACACCATCAAGTCGCTATTACAACCTGGGTTGTCCACCTGACTTTCAAATCCCAATCACTTTGTCCTGCCTTCAACAAGGGCACAAAACCTTAACTGCATGCATTCAGGTACACAAACTGTGTACCTGAAAAAATGAAGTTTTATTTTAATAAAATCCTGCCTGTTGCCATTTGGAGGTATAGCCTAACCTGGAGACCAGAGGCAGCCATAATGAAAACTATATAAGGCCCCTGACAAACCCATCCTGTATGTTTGGCACTTCTGGGTATATGAAGATGAACCAGACTTGGAAGATCTTGCAATCTAGGAGGAGAGTCAAGACTGTTAACAACATAGAATGTGATAGATTCCACGAATGAAATATAAATGAAGTGGGGAGAAAATTCGAAAGAAGGGATTCTATGGGTTGAAGTGGGATCTCCAGAAAAACCCGCATATTGAAGCTCTCACTCTTCTTACCTTAGAATGCAGCCTTATTTAGAAATACGCTGTTGCAGGTGTCATTTGTTAAGATGGGGTAGAACTGGAGCAAAGTGGCCCAGTCCAATGTGTCTGGTGTCCTTAACAAAGCGGATATTTAGAGACAGACATGCGCAGAGGGAGAGTACCACGTGAAGACCAAGGTAGAGACGGAGGTGACGCCGCCACAGGCCAAGGAATAAAGACCACCAGCAAAGCATCAGAAACTAGGGGAGAGCCCTCCTCACAGCCCCAGAAAGAGCTGACCCTGCTCTCAGGAGTATGAGATATGTTTCAGCGATTTAAGCCTCTCCATCTGTGTTACTTTGTTAGAGTTTCCCTAGGAAACAGGGAGAGTTCGTGATGCAGGCTAGTAAGGAAGATTTCACCAAACTGGAGGAGGTAGAATCCGAGTGCAGTCTTAAAAGAGAAGGCGTGCAAAGAGGAAGGAGCATTAGGAAAAAGAGAAAACAGAAAAACACTAAACGTGCTTGGGAGGTGACGTTACCTTTAGAGCCTACAGGGAGTCAGCGGAGCAGGCAGAGGTAATTCATTAGCGGAGTCACAGATGAGCATCTTAGGTATGGAGAAATATATTTTGAATTGTGACATTATTTCTGTAATTCTGCTTGTCATACAAATAAAATCTCATATTTTCATCCAGACCTTAATGTCACTGCTGAACTTTAAACATTTCACTACTGACTTTTGAACTTGAATGTGCACAATTTTACAGCTGCTTAGGAGAATTTATGATATCAGAATCAAAATTTCAGTTCAGTTCAGTTCAGTCGCTCAGTCGTGTCCGACTCTTTGCGACCCCATGAATCGCAGCACGTCAGGCCTCCATCTCTCGGAGTTCACTCAGACTCACATCCATGGAGTCAGTGATGCCATCCAGCCATCTCATCCTCAGTCGTCCCCTTCTCCTCCTGCCCCCGATCCCTCCCAGCATCAGAGTCTTTTCCAATGAGTCAACTCTTAGCATGAGGTGGCCAAAGTACTGGAATTTTCCTTCCAAAGAAATCCCAGGGTTGATCTCCTTCAGAATGGACTGGCTGGATCTCCTTGCAGTCCAAGGGACTCTCAAGAGTCTTCTCCAGCAGCACAGTTCAAAAGCATCAATTCTTCAGTGCTCAATCTTCTTCACAGTCCAACTCTCACATCCATACATGACCACAGGAAAAACCATAGCCTTGACTAGATGAACCTTAGTCGGCAAAGTAATGTCTCTGCTTTTGAATATCCTATCTAGGTTGGTCATAACTTTTCTTCCAAGGAGTAAGCATCTTCTAATTTCATGGCTGCAGTCACCATCTGCAGTGATTTTGGAGCCCAAAAAATAAAGTCTGACACTGTTTCCACTGTTTCCCCATCCATTTCCCATGAAGTGATGGGACCAGATGCCATGATCTTCGTTTTCTGAATGTTGAGCTTTAAGCCAACTTTTTCACTCTCCACTTTCACTTTCATCAAGAGGCTTTTTAGTCTTCTCTTGTGTTGTTGGAAGAGGGTGTTTGCTATGACCAGTGCATTTTCTTGGCAAAACTCTATTAGTCTTTGCCCTGCTTCATTCTGTGTTCCAAGGCCAAATTTGCCTGTTACTCCAGGTGTTTCTTGACTTCCTACTTTAGCATTCCCTTTCCCTATAATGAAAAGGACATCTTTGTTGGGTGTTAGTTCTAAAAGGTCTTGTAGGTCTTCATAAAACTGTTCAACTTCAGCTTCTTCAGCATTACTGGCTGGGGCACAGACTTGGATAACTGTGATATTGAATGGTTTGCCTTGGAAACGAACAGAGATCATTCTATCATTTTTGAGATTGCATCCAAGTACTGCATTTCAGACTCTTTTGTTGACCATGATGGCTACTCCATTTCTTCTGAGGGATTCCTGCCTGCAGTAGTAGATATAATGGTCATCTGAGTTAAATTCACCCATTCCAGTCCATGTTAGTTCGCTGATTCGTAGAATGTCTACGTTCACCCTTGCTATCTCTTGTTTGACCACTTCCAATTTGCCTTGATTCATGGACCTGACATTCCAGGTTCCTATGCAATACTGCTCTTTACAGCATCGGACCTTGCTTCTATCACCAGACACATGCACAGCTGGGTATTGTTTTTGCTTTGGCTCCATCCCTTTATTATTTTTCCACTGATCTCCAGTAGCATATTGGGCACCTACTGACCTGGGGAGTTCCTCTTTTGGTATCCTATCATTTTGCCTTTTCATACTGTTCATGGGGTTCTCAAGGCAAGAATACTGAAGTGGTTTGCCATTCCCTTCTCCAGTGGACCATGTTCTGTCAGCCCTCTCCACCATGACCCGCCCGTCTTGGGTTGCCCTGCAGGCATGGCTTGGTTTCATTGAGTTAGACAAGCCTGTGGTCCTAGTGTGATCAGATTGACTAGTTTTCTGTGAGTATGGCTTCAGTGTGTCTGCCCAAACTTAGGCCTTCAATTTTAAAAATGAGATGGTGTCAGAACAGTTTTCCTACTCACAAATCAGTGATATTAATAACTTTTAATTCTGTTTGAAGGGCTTGCTAAGTCCTAGTGTTCTACGAAATACAATACAAGGAGTCTGCGATAGATTTCAAAAGGCCTAAATTCTGGACTTCCCTGGTGGTCTGCTGCTTGAGACTCCAGACTCATCATGCAGAGGCCTGGTTCAGTCCCTGGACTGGGAGCTAGATCCCGCATGCCACAACTAAAAGGAGATTCCACGTGTCACAACTAATAAAGACTCCATGTGCTGCAATTAAGACCCAGTGCAGCCAAATAAATTAATATAAGTAAAACTTTTAAAGTCAATATACAAAGCTTCATTAAAAAAAAAGTCTAAATTCAAGGAAAGAGGTCATTTCAGTGTAGACTTTTTAAAGTGGCAAAGACACCTGTCCCACCTCCCCACCAACACACACACACAAGGCCTCACTTGTGTGTATAAAAACACAGCAACATCTCCAGTTTTTACCTTTCAAAACTGTGGTGAGGGTACATGAGATGAGATTTTAAAAGATGCTTATGTAGGGAAATAGATGTATTTTACTTGATTTCTTCATTTACTCAAGAAAAAGGGTAGGTTACACGATCTCTAATATTCCTCCCACTATTAAATCCTAAGTTAACTGCATTCTTACAGAACAGGCTTAGAGCAACGGCAATTGCGTAGCTGTATGGGGTAGAGGGATGGATCTACAAAGACACAGCCTTGCTTCTCTTCGTGCCTCTAGATGGCCTGTTGCTGTGTAGTCACTGAGTCGTGTCCAACTCTTTGCCACCCCACGGACTGTAGCCCCGCCAGGCTCCTCTGTCCATGGGATTTCCCAGGCAAGAATACTGGAGTGCGTAGCCATTTCCTTCTCCAGGGGCTCTTCCTAACCTGGGGATCGAACTTGGTCCTCCTGCATTGGCAGGGAGATTCTTTTATCACTGGGCCATTGGGGAATCTCTAGCTCTTAGACGGCAGCAGCAGGGGGCTCATTCACAACAAAGCCCCCTCAGCCCGCTTTCTCCCTTTGTCAGACAGGTTTCCCTTGGCTTTTTAACTCAGAGATTCAACAGGATAATCAATCAACCCCTCTCAACATCTCTCTCCACGTCTCTCTTCTCTCTCTTGCCCTAAGAAACTACCTTTTTACTACATTTTGAAAACTATCAAATGTTCACAAAGTGAGAATACCACAATGGCCCCATAAAGTTCTGCCACACTTGCTTCAACTATCCACTGATTCCTCTCCCCCTCCCTCCCTCCCACTCCATGGAATTTTAGAGCAAATTCCAGACTTCATGTGCTTTGATATGCATGTCTAAAATACACATGCATATTGGTTTTTGGCCACGCTGCCCGGCATGCAGGGTCTTAGTGCACCAACCAGGGACAGAACCTCTGCCCTTGGTAGTGAACACACAGAGCCCTAACCACTGGACTACCGGCGAATTCCCATGTGTATATTCTTCTACGGGCCTCCCTGTTGGCTCAGCGGTAAAGAATTTGCCTGTCAATGCAGAAGCCGAGGGTTTGATCTCTGGGCTGGGAATATCAAATGGCAACCCACCCCAGTATTCTCTTGCCTGGAAAATCCCATGGGCAGAGAAACCTGGTGGGCTGCCGTCCATGGGGTCACAAAAGAGTTGGACACAACTTAGTGTCTAAACAACAACATATTCTTCTATGACAAGATGCCATTATGAAACTTAACAAAATTAATGATAATTTATTAGAGTCATATCATGCCTCCTTTCAATGTTTTTAAACAAGAACAAATGGCAAGATTTTACATAATCTACAATTTAACCAAAAGAATACTTTAGTAAAAACCAGCTTGGAATTTTCTGATATAGCATTCAATTACATAAATGACTTTAGAGGGAAGTACAGATGGATGTATAGATTGGAAGACATGAAGAATATTCTCTCACAGATTTTTTTGTCCATCTCTCATCACTGTTCTGTGCTTCAGTTATAGTAACCTCAGAATGATGCTGTTACCTGACAGTATAGTAACACAGATTAAAGAAATAGCAGCTGTCGGGAAGATCCCCTGGAGAAGGAACAGGCTATCCACTCCAGTATTCTTGGGCTTCCCTGGTAGCTCAGGCGGTACACAATCCACCTGCGACGTGGGAGACCTGGGTTTGATCCCTGGGTTGGGAAGATCCCTGGAGAAGGGAAAGGCTACTCACTCCAGTATTCTGGCCTGGAAAATCCCCATGGACAGTGGAGCTCAGTGGGCTACAGTTCATGACTGAGCGACACAGGGGCAGGTTGGGAGTTTGGGATGGACCAGTACACACTGTTATGTTTAAAACAGATAATCAACAAGGACCTAGTGTATAGCACAAGAAACTCTGCTTAGTGTTATGTGGCAGCCTGGTAGGGAGGGGAGTTTGGGGGAGAATGGATACATTCTGATGGCTAAGTCCCTTAGCTGTCCACCCGAAACTATCACAGCATTGTTAATCGGCTATACTCCAATACAAAATAAAAAGTATATTAAAAAAAGTAATAGCATCTGTTAATCTCATTAAGTTCATTGAGGCAGGATGGGGCTGGGTGCTGGTAAGTGGAGCAGATAAATGTGAGGCATATGTACTCTTTTTCAGGTTGAAAAGTAATCATAGAGAACCCTTTCTCCTTCAGAGCACGTACTGATGCTTCAGAGCACGTGTGACACATGGAATTTCTATTAACTCTGACAGGGTGGAGTTAGGTAGGAAAGACACGCCAGAAACTCACTCCCTAACCTTGGGAGAAAATGTTAGTGCTATGCCTACAGCTCTAGGAAGAGATACATATAAATATATGTTCATGTCATTTCAATCTTCAATATCTGGTAAACAAGGATTTAGGAAAGAGAGTCTGGCTGACAATTGTCCCAGAAGAAAACAACTCAATTTGTCAGTAAATAACAGAAATATTCATATTGCCCAGCTATTCTGCTTTCAGCAACTTATTCTAAATAAATAAACAAAGATGCACTTCTAAGGCCATTTGTATCAACATTGTTTATAACCAGAAACATTTAACATGTTTAACATGTTAAAAATGTTCAACAACACAATTGGTGGAATAAATTACATTATAGCATCATGATGGTATATTTGTAGCCTTTAAAAAGCACCTAGTAGGAATACATTGGTTAACATGTAAATATTTTGACATTATATTTAATTTTTGAAAATCATGTTATTAAATAGTACAATGAGGATAATTCCTCTTTAACTTAATAATTATATTAGTGTTTACACACCTGCACACATACACATACATATATGCACAAGATTACAAAGATATAGAATTAATATAATGCTAATAGTGATAATCTCTTCAAATAGAACATAATTTTTTGACTTTAGATTTTTCAACAATGTATGTATAAAAATTAAGTAAAAATTTTTTTCTTGCAAAAATTTAACTACCATATCTGGCAACATGGAAGAATGACCTGAAGTAGAATGCCATATACTGTAAACCCAGAGAAATGACAGATAAAGGAACACAGAAAAAGAAAACAAGTCTCTGAGAAAGAGTAATCTGAAATGCAGGCTGAGATGCACAGGAACTGACCGTGCCCATGGCTGAAAGCACACAGATACGCTGCTCCCAGGGGACCCATGAGTAGGGACTAAACACCAGGAGCCTGGATTTAATGACACGCAAGGACAGAAGATAAAACTTTAGGTTAAGTGGTAAACCACAAATTTAAAAAAAATACATAATATACCTGAATACATGATCCCCATTGATGCACCAGGATTAGCCCCTCAAGGATAGTCTGAAAGATATTATGAAATAAGCACATTTAAAAATTAATTAGAGAGATTTTTAAAAGAAAGGAATAGAAAATAAAAGAGCAGGCACTATGAAAACAGAACAGGAAGGATTGAAAAACAGATAAAACTTACAGAAATTAAAAAGTTATTGAAACAAAAAAAACTTCTCTCCACCAACAAGTTTAATAGATGAATTAAATAGTAAATTAAGTTCCAAAGTAGAGATTATGAGAGATCTGCAAGCTAGCATTAAGAAATCTGCTGAATACTAACTAATTCACTGACTGGATAGCAAGACTCATTTGACTCAGAGGCTGCCAGGAAGAGCTAGCTAGCAATTGCTAGTCAGGAACTCGGAGAAGTGGGGCGAAGAGAACTGGGAAGCCTGCTTCCAAGCCCTGAATGAGCCCTTATATCTTGTTAAGTAGGTAAAGGAAAGATTAATAAAAACTTACAGGCCTATGATTATAAAAAGTTAAACGTATACTTACTCTGTACCTTGACATCATGAAGTCATCATGTTTTCCTGTAATATTAATTTTAAATTGTTCAAGAGACTGTTGATTTGTAACTCTGCTACTGGGAACATGCTTGTAATAGGAAAGTCACAATATTTGCTGTAGAGAATGGATCACTTATTGTCATAACCTTTTTTTTCTGTCATGGGCTGTTGATTTTCCCTGCCGGCTTTGGTGATAATTAATTCACTGATTCCACATAACTCACTCTAACTCAACCATAACAAAGGAATAAAGTTAAAGATATTTTTCTCCTTATGAAAAGGTATATTTCAAGTGACTAGAAAATTCAGTTTAAAACACACTGCAAAATTTTATGCAATACTGAAAGAAGAAATAATACAAGAACAGTAAGACAAATTTGAAGAAAAACAAGGCAAGAATAGTTGCCCTCTCATTTATCAAAACTCAATATAAACTTATAGTGATTAGTAAGTGTGTTATTGGTGCAAGGACAGGCAAATAGACCAGTGGGCCATAAAAGAGGGAGCCAAAAGAAATCCATGTTTCTTAGAACTTAAGATAATGGAGACGGCATTGCAAACTGATGGGGAAAGGATAAAGTTTTCAATCCACATGGAAAAAAGACCCCTTCTCTCATCCATATCACACACCATACCCTGGAATACCAAAAAAGTTTTCACAATGATCCCAAACCTAAAGCAAAACTTTTAAAGATTTATAGACAACCCAATCAAAAAATGGGCAGAAGGCCTACATAGACATTTCTCCAAAGACATACAGATGGACAGCAGGCACATGGAAAGATGCTCATTGTAGCTAATTATTAGAGAAATGCAAATCAAAACCACAATGAAGTATCACTTCACATTGCTCAGAATGGCCAACATCAAAGTCTACAGGGGATATCCTGGTTGTCCAGTGGTTAGAACTCTGCATTTTCACTGCCAAGGGCCCAGGTTCAATCCCTGGTTGGGGAACTAAGATCCAAAAAAACTACAAAAAATGAATGCTGGAGAGGATGTGGAGAAGAGGGAACCCTCCTAAACTGTTGGTGGGAATGTAAATTGCAGCCACAATGTGGAACAGTGTGGAGGTGCCTTAAAAAACTAAAAATAGAATTACCATATGATCTAGCAATCCCACTCCTGGGCATGTATCTGGAGAAAACTCTAACTCGAAAAGATATATGCAACTCAGTGTTCATAGCAGCACTACTTATAATAGCCAGGACATGGAAACAACCCAAGTGTCCATCAGCAAAGGATTGATTTAAGAAAGGGTAGTATATAGATATAGATTATAGATATAGATATATGATGGATTATTACTCAGCCATAAAAAAAGAATGAAATAATGCTATTTGTAGCAACATGGATGGACCTAGAGATTATCATGCTAAGCAAAGTAAGTCAGAAAGAGAAAGACAAATATCATATCAACTATGGTTGAGCTGGACCATAAAGAAGGCTAAGCACCAAAGAATTGATGTTTTCAAATTGTGGTGCTGGAGAAGACTCTTGAGAGTCTCTTGGACTGCAAGGAGATCAAACCAGTCAATCCTAAAGAAAATCAACCCTGAATATTCACTGGAAGGACTGAAGCTGAAGCTCCAATACTTTGGCCACCTGATGAGAAGAGCCAACTCACTGAAAAAGACCCTGCTGCTGGGAAAGATTGAGGGCAAGAGGAGAAGGGGGTGACAGAGGATGAGATGGTTGGACACCATCATCGACTCAATGGACATGAGTTTGAGCAGATTCCAGGAGACTGAAGGTCCGGGAAGCCTGGTGTGCTACAATCCACGGAGTTTCAAAGAATTCGACGTGACTGAGCAACTGAACAATAACAACAACAGCAACAAAATCACTTATATGTGGAATCTAACAGAAAAAGATACAAATGAACTTCTTTATCAAAGAGAAACAGACTCACACACAGAAAACAAACCTATGGTTACCAAAGGAGAAGAGGGAGAGATACATTTGGAATTTGTGATTAACAGATACACACTACTGTATAGGAGACTGATAAACAAGGACTTATGGCGTATTATAGGGAATTATATTCAATATCTGTAATAACCTATAATGGAAATGTCTGAAAAAATATATATGTATATTCACATATATGTGTAACCGAATCACTCTGCTGTACACCTGAGACACTATACTTCAATTTAAAATAAAAAAATTTTAAATGATAGACCAAAATATACAATAATATACTTATGACCTCAGGGTATGGTTGAAATTCTTAAGATAATAAGAGCACAAATCACAGAAGAATGGAAAATATGATGGCATTAAAATAACACATGTCTGTGTGAAAAGCCACACTCCCAACCATAGACCAGGAAAAGGTATTCACATAAAGAAGAATTTCAAAAATGGGGAAAGGCCATGAGGGGGTTGAGGGAAACAATATAATAGAAAAATGTTGAAATCATATGAACAAGTAATTTATAAAAGAAGAAATATGAATGGCAACGAGTTTGTAATTGTAGAGATAGTCACTGTCAGATTAGACCTCATTGAATTATCAGTATTCAATAGTTTCTGGCTCACAAAAATGCAATTTCATATAGGTAAAACTAGTACAGTGAGGGACAAAATCATTTTAAAAGATACCATTTCAAACCCATCAGGTTGGGACTTCTCAGGTGGTTCAGTGGCTAAGGCTCTGTTGGGGAACTAGATCCCACATGCCACGACTAAAGATCCTGTATGCTGCAGTGAGGATCAGAGACTCTGCGGGTCCCAACTGAGATGCGGTGCAGCCAAATAAATAAATATTTTAAAAATACATAAATAAATAAAAATAAAAACCATCAGGCTGGTTATTAGGGTTGGCAAAATGATATGGGAACACAAACTTTACACAGTTGTAGAAAGAAATATAGATTAGTATAGTACTGTATAATATCTAGTAAAATTTAATGTCTACATTCTAAGACCAAGCAATTTCTCTCCCGTATCATCTACCTAGATAAATTCTCACATATGCTCAGAAGGAGACAAGCTAAGAATATTGTATTAATCAGTTTTACAGAGAAAGAAAACCAGTAGGGCACATGTGTATCGATAGGTAGGTAGACAGATAGACACATACATATAATATGCATACAGATATATACAAAGAGATTTATTATAAGGAATTGGCTCCTGCAGTTATGGAGGCTGAGAAGCCCCAAGAACTGCAGCTGTCAAGCTGAAGGCCCAGGAGAGCCGAAGGTATAAGTTTCAGTTCAAAATCCAGCAGGCTCAATAACCAAGAAAAAATGATATTTCAGTCTGAGTTCAAAGGCCAAGAAAGACCAAAGTCTCAAGCAGTCAGGCAAGAAGAATTCCCTCCAGCCTTCTGTCCTATTCAGGGTTGGATGGGGTCCACCTGCATTAGGGAGGGCCAGAGGCTTTACGCAGTCTACAGATTCAAATGTCAATTTCATCTAAAAAATATTCTCACAGACATACCCAGAATAGTGTGTGATGAAATGTTGGGGCATTTCTTAGCCCAGTCAGCTTGACACATAAATTAAACATCACAGGTGTTCACTACACTATTACAAATATTATTTGTAATAGCAAAGAACTGAAAACAATCTCCTTGTCTATTCATTTCACAAGTATTCACTAAGCAACCATTATGTGTGCCCATGGATTGTTCAATATGTCTGGGATATACCAGGGAGTACAAACATTCTTCTCCCTGGAGAGCTTACATTAGTTAAGGGAGACAAACAGCAAGCATGACACTTTGGTTGGTTACATATTACCCATGTAAGAAGGGAATGGTACTTTCCACAGTGCCAAGGACACTGTTCATACTGTGTTCCATGGAGAGGCCACCCTCTGAAAGTGCGCTGGGAGTAGGTTGCAAATGGCGATTAAATTAGATCGTGGTGGGCCTTATTTGGAAGGTGGCCTGCTAGCACAAACTTAAAAGTGATGAGGAAAATAGTGCACAGATATCTGAATAAGAAAAAGAGACAAGAAACAGACCTTGTTAAAAAAAAAAAAAAAACAAGCTGGAGGCCAGTGAGGCTGGAGTGCAGTAAGTCAAAGGGAGTGTGGTGTGTGTGTGTGTGTGCACGTCTGTGTGCGTGCACGTGCAGTCATGTCTGACTTCTGCAACCCTATGGACCATACCCCACCAGGTTTCTCCATGCATGGGATTTCCCAGGCAAAATTCCTGGAGTGGGTTGCCATTTCCTCCTCCAGAGGATCTTCCCAATCCAGGGATCAAACTCGAATCTCTGGCATCTCTTGCACTGGCAAGCAGATTCTTTACCACTGAGCAGCCACCAGGGAAGTCTGGAGGGAGAATATTAGGCTAAAATAAGAGGAGGCAGGCAGATTATAGAGCTGGGGTCGCCAACCTCTGGGATCTGATGCCTGATGATCTGAGGTAAAGCTGATGCATAATAATAATAAAGTTCAGAATAAGTGTAATGCGCCCGAATCATCCCTAAACCGTCCTCCCCACTCCCCAGGTCTGTGAAAAAACTGCCTTCCACGAAACCAGTCCCTGGTACCAAAAAGGTCGAGGACCTCTAGTGCAGAGTCCTGTGGCCATCTCAAGGGCTTAGGCATTTCAGTCTGAATGAAACAGTAGCCACTGCAAGGATTTCAATAGAGAGGCAAGCTGGCCTGACTGCAGGTTAACAGACCACTCTGCCTACTCGGGAGGGGACAAGGACGGAAGCAGCAAGCTGCTGTAGTAACCCAAGTGAAAGGCAGTGCCGGCGTGGACCAGGATGATAAAAGATGTTGGGTATATTTTAAATATAGACCTACAGAGTTCCTGACAGATTAAATATGGAATGTGAGCCAAAGTGAGAAACTGAGATGACTATCATCATGCCTGATCGTTTGCAAGGATGAAGTCGGCATCAATTGAGAAGCCGATAACAGATGGAGAAGGTCTGACAGGAGAAACAAGCTAAGCTCCTGGACCTGTTAACTTGGATGTATCCATCAACACTCAAGTGGATATTTTGAACTGGGAATTGACAGGTATAACTGGGAGGCTTCCCAAGTGGCACAAAGAATCTGCCTGCCAATGGGGGACATGAAAGAGATGTGGGTTCCATCCCTGGATTGGGAAGATACCCTGGAGAAGGAATGGCAACCCATTCCAGTATCCTTGCCTGAAAAATCCCATGGACAGAGGAGCCTGGCAGCCTACAGTCCATGGGGTCGCAGAGTAGAACACGACTGACTGAGAACACACATGTACATCTGGAGTTCAGAAAAGATGCCGACACAGAGATATAAAACTGTCAGCATGTAGATACTATATACATCCACTCAGTCATGTCCGACTCTTTGCAACCCCAGGAATCACAGAACGCCAAGCCTCCCTGTCCATCACCAACTCCCGGAGTTCACTCAAACTCATGTCCATTGAGTCAGTGATGCCATCCAGCCATCTCATCCTCGGTCGTCCCCTTCTCCTCCTGCCCCCAATCCATCCCAGCATCAGAGTCTTTTCCAATGAGTCAACTCTTCGCATGAGGTGGCCAAAGTACTGGAGTTTCAGCTTCAGCATCAGTCCTTCCAATGAACACCCAGGACAGATCTCCTTTAGGATGGACTGGTTGGATCTTCTTGCAGTCCAAGGGACTCTCAAGAGTCTTCTCCAACACCACAGTTCAAACTCATCAATTCTTCGGCGCTCAGCTTTCTTCACAGTCCAACTCTCACATCCATACATGACAACTGGAAAAACCATAGCCTTGACTAGATGGAAATTTGTTGGCAAGGTAGTATTTCTGCTTTTCAATATGCTATCTAGGTTGGTCATAACTTTCCTTCCAAGGAGTAAGTGTCTTTCAATTTCACGGCTACAATCACCATCTGCAGTGATTTTGGAGCCCCCCAAAATAAAGTCTGACACTGTTTCCACTGTTTCCCCATCTATTTCCCATGAAGTGATGGGACCAGATGCCATGATCTTCATTTTCTGAATGTTGAGCTTTAAGCCAACTTTTTCACTCTCCTCTTTCACTTTCATCAAGAGGCTTTTTAGTTCCTCTTCATTTTCTGCCATAAAGGTGGTGTCATCTGCATATCTGAGGTTATTGATATTTCTCCTGGC
>SJYG01000208.1:955983-1019519 GCA_006410535.1 Litocranius walleri | reverse complement strand
TGGAACTCTGCATTCAGATGCTTATATCTTTCCTTTTCTCCTTTGCTTTTCACTTCTCTTCTTTTCACAGCTATTTGTAAGGCCTCCTCAGACAGCCATTTTGCTTTTTTGCATTTCTTTTCCATGGGGATGATCTTGATCCCTGTCTCCCGTACAGTGTCACGAACCTCATTCCATAGTTCATCAGACACTCTATCAGATCTAGGCCCTTAAATCAATTTCTCACTTCCACTGTATTATCGTAAGGGATTTGATTTAGGTCATACCTGAATAGTCTAGTGGTTTTCCCCACTTTCTTCAATTTCAGTCTGAATTTGGCAATAAAGAGTTCATGATCTGAGCCACAGTCAGCTCCCGATTTTTTTTTTTGCTGACAGTATAGAGCTTCCCCATCTATGGCTGCAAAGAATATAATCGATCTGATTTCAGTGTTGACCATCTGGTGATGTCCATGTATAGAGTCTTCTCTTGTGTTGTTGGAAGAGGGTGTTTGCTATGACCAGTGTGTTCTCTTGGCAAAATTCTATCAGCCTTTGCCCTGCTTCATTCCGTATTCCAAGGCCAAATTTGCCTGTTACTCCAGGTGTTTCTTGACTTCCTACTTTTGCATTCCCTTGCCCTATACGAAAAGGACATCTTTGTTGGGTGTTAGTTCTAAAAGGTCTTGTAGGTCTTCATAGAGCCGTTCAACTTCAGCTTCTTCAGCATTACTGGTTGCGGCATAGGCTTGGATTACTGTGAAATTAAATGGTTTGCCATGGAAATGAATTGAGATCATTCTGCCATTTTTGAGATTGCATCCAAGTATTGCATTTCAGACTCTTTTGTTGACCATGATGGCTACTCCATTTCTTCTAAGGGGATTCCTGCCCGCAGTAATAGATATAATGGTCATCTGAGTTAAATTCACCCATTCCAGTCCATTTTAGTTCACTGATTCCTGGAATGTCAACATTCACCCTTGCCATCTCTTGTTTGACCACTTCCAATTTGCCTTGATTCAGGGACCTGACATTCCAGGTTCCTATGCAATATTGCTCTTTATAGCATCAGACCTTGCTTCTATCACCAGTCCCATCCACAACTGGGTATTGTTTTTGCTATGGCTCCATCCTTTCATTCTTTCTGGAGTTAGTTCTCCACTGATCTCCAGTAGCATACTGGGCACCTACTGACCTGGGGAGTTCCTCTTTTGGTATCCTATCATTTTGCCTTTTCATACTGTTCATGGGGTTCTCAAGGCAAGAATACTGAAGTGGTTTGCCATTCCCTTCTCCAGTGGACCACATTCTGTCAGACCTCTCCACCATGACCCTCCCGTCTTGGGTGGCCCCGACGGCATGGCTTAGTTTCACTGAGTTAGACATCCCCTTAATGGTTTTATACATCCATAAGACTGCATAAAACCATTAAGGGGATGAATGTAATTAGAGAGGACATCCAAGGATTGAGCCTCAGGTCCTCCAAGGTGAGGTCAGGGTGATAAGAAGGAATCAACAAAGGATGCTGAGAAGCAGCCAGAGAAACAGGAGGAAGACCAAGAATGGGGTGTCTGGAAGTAAGTGGATACAGCATCCAAGGAGAAGCTCCTGGAGAGGCCCATCACCACCTGTCAAATGCTGCTGCAGGTTGAGTAAGACAGACAGTTATATATTAAACTAAACAAAACAGAAGACATATGCAAGGAGGGATGGGAGGAGGCTCAAGAGGGAGCAGATATACGTACACTTAGAGCTGACTCATGTTGTTGTATAGTAGACAGACATTGTACATGTTGTGTACCAACACAACATTGTAAAGCAACTATCTTCCAATGAAAAATAAATTTTTTAAAGAAAGAAAAAAAAATCCCAACATTTGGAAAAAAGCTGAAGTTCAGTGAATTGTTGGGGACAAGTCTGAGTGGATCCCGGAGAGACAGGAGAAGAATTAGATTCAGAAAGTACACACATTTCTTTCAAGAAGTTTTTAAAGATGTGTTTGTATGTTGGTGGGAAATTCCAGTAGAAAGGGAATAAAATCAATCATTCAGGAAGGAGACAGGTGAGAATTGCTGGAGTAGCCACTGAACAGACGAGAGCGGACCCAGGACACAAGTGGAGAGGCTGGCCTTAGAGAAAACGCAGACAGCAGGAGGCAGGGAGGCAGAGGAGGTAAAGCCAAATGCTGGTCGATAAGTATGATGAGATTGTGGAAATTCTCCTCTGTCGCCCTCAGTCTTCCTAGTCCTTGGCCAAATGGGAGGCTGAGGAGGAGATACAGGAAGAGATGGTGTGAAATGTCACGGATGAGAGAGGAAGAATGAATGGACCGAGGAGAAGCAGCATGGCTGCCAGGCAGCATGAGCCCAGCACGATGCTCATGGTCACAGAGTGAGACCAGTCAGTGTGGCCATCTACTCTTCCTGTATTTGCTTCAGCACCACAGGGGCGTGTGTAAAGGAGTTAGAGAGATGGACTTAATCTGGGATTTAGTTTCACCAATGAGTAAGATGAAGTAAGAGAAAGCAGGAGAGCTGAAGGTGTATGCAAAGGAAAGGGAATTATTAGCAAGGACATTAAAGCTGGGAGATAAAAGGAAGGAGGCTACTCAGAGGTTAATGAGCAGTGGAAAGGTCAATGGACTGAAGGGTCCAGTGGGGTCTAAGAACTGTTAGAGTTGGGATACTAGAAAGGTGTAAACTGATCTTTCAGCACAGTAGTAAACAGGACTTTCCTGGTGGCCCAGTATGTTAGGAGAATTATCTTCACGTATCTTGAACTTGCCATTGAATTAAAATGGGTCTGATATAGAAAAATAAGCCAGGAACTAAATAAATTAATAAACCTAAATTAATACACCAGGAGGGTGGTCTAGGGTACAGCTATAGTCTAGGGGAAATGGATAAACTGGTTAAGCCCTAAAAGTAGAATACTATGTAGCAGCTAACATGAGTTAACTGGAATTTACATATATTCATGTGAGTATATTTCAAAATTTTAAATATTAAATGAAATTAAATGAAAAATACTAAATGAAAAAAATCTAGTTGCAAAAGATTTGTATACTATGACAGTATTTACAAAATTTTAAAGTGCATACATATGGCTAACAAACACATGAAAAGATGTTCAACATCACTTATTATCAGAGAAACGCAAATCAAGACCATAATGAGGTACCATTTCACACCAGTCAGAATAGAATGGCTGCGATCCAAAAGTCTACAAGCAATACATGCTGGAGAGGGTGTGGAGAAAGGGAAGCCTCTTACACTGTCAGTGGGAATGCAAACTAGTACAGCCACTATGGAGAACAGTGTGGAGATTCCTTAAAAAACTGGAAATAGAACTGCCTTATGACCCAGCAATCCCACTGCTGGGCATACACAGTGAGGAAACCAGAAGTGAAAGAGAAACATGTACCCCAATGTTCATCACAGCACTGTTTACAACAGCCAGGACATGGAAGCAACCTACATGTCCATCAGCAGATGAATGGATAAGAAAGCTGTGGTACATATACACAATGGAGTACTACTCAGCCATTAAAAAGAACACATTTGAATCAGTCTAATGAGGTGGATGAAACTGAAGCCTATTATACAGAGTGAAGTAAGCCAGAAAGAAAAACCCCAATACAGTATACTAATGCATATATATGGAATTTAGAAAGATGGTAACGCAACCCTGTATTGTGAGACAGCAAAAGATACACATATGTATAGAACAGTCTTTTGGACTCTGTGGGAGAGGGTGAGGGTGGGATGATTTGGGAGAATGGCATTGAAACATGTATAATATCCTACATTAAACGAATCTCCAGTCCAGGTTTGATGCATGATACTGGATGCTTGGGGCTGGTGCACTGAGATAACCCAGAGGGATGGTACAGGGAGGTAGGAGGGAGGGGGATTCAGGATGGGGAACACATGTATACCTGTGGTGGATTCATGTTGATGTATGGCAAAACCAATACAATATTGTAAAGTAATTAACCTCCAATTAAAATAAATAAATTTATATTAAAAAATAAAATAACTAAGTAAGTATATTTTTTATTCGTTTGTTTTGTCTTCACAAACACCTAATTATGTATTCGTCATTTTTCTCTTTTATTCATAGTTTTCTCATACATAAGGTTAGAACACCAACCATTGACGGAGACCCCTACCACCTCCACCTCACTTTCAGACATTGTAGAATTCAGAAACCTTTCTTCAGACCTCGTTTACACCAAAATTTTTCAAAATTTCTTGAGGAGACAGGTACCCTCAGAGGTCCTTTCTTATAACCTCACCCAACGATACGGGAGGAGATCCTCTAGAAGGACTGGGTCCTTAGCTTGGAAACAGAGTGAGACAGAGGTCATAACCGTCCGTCCAAGAAATGGTGATCACGGTGGACCCTTCGGGAAGAGACCAGATCAACCGGGGTTTAGTGTAGAAAAATTTAGAGTTTAGAAGGATTCTCTACTGTTTCAATTATTTTTATTTTTGGTTATTATTAAGGTTATAATAGGAACCAAAGTTCGAGAAATACAGTGTCTTTCGGATGATTACACGGTGGTTGAAAAGAGGGAACGAGTGGGTAAGTGCACACTTTCGTCCCGTCGATTGTTAGTGGGAACAGTAAAACACATGTAAGAAGATCTTTATTAGACGTACAATTGTTTTTGTAATAAAGTTGGAAACGTGCCATCACCGCATAGATGTAAAAAGATCAAAGTCAATTTTATTTTACTTATAGAAAGGTATTGTCTTATACGTCTGGACAGAGTAACAAAAGTTGCCGAAATATCGTAGATTAGTATACCAACGTGGTATTGACTAAATTAAACAGGAAGTATCCTGTGAAGTGTAAAGTTTGTAAAGTCATAAAGATTTGTTACGATATTATTCATACAAAACTTGTAGATTAAGTGTTTACATACTTATTTGCACTATCTATAATGGTTTTATGGGGAACGTCTCTAGTTACAGTTAAAGTATCGTATGTACGATTCAACGAAACCAACACAGGCTGAGAAACACTGAGGTGCCTGATATCGGGAGGTCCGAAGAGAGAGACACCCTAAGAGATCCGTTATTATGACCTCACCCAACGGTAAAGGAAGAGGTCCCCTAGAAAGACTGGGTCCTTGACTTAGGTACAGAGGACACTGAGGACGTAACCGTCCGTCCAAGAAACGGTGATCGTGGTGGACCCTTAGTGGTTAAAGTATCTAATTACGGTTAAAGGTAAAAAATGTCGTCGCACCTTCGGTTGAAGGGGGTGTAGTTGTATGACGATGGTCAACAGGTGACAAATAGGTCGACTATCCACTTTTCCCGGTTGAACATCAAAATTGTACGTAAAAAGAACGTTCTCTCTTGTCCGTGGAGAAGAGTACGAACAAGGGACCATCAGTCGTAAGTCAGTCCTTTTCTCTTTCGTTAGCTCCATAGTGTGTCCTGTCCTAAATTGTGTCCACGAAGGTTTTGGAACCTTCCCGACCCACTTTCCTTCAAGTCCCTTTCGACGGTCACTTGAGTCCTTGAGTTCTTCAGTGTCCTTGACGTCCTTTGGTGCCGACTACTCGAGTCGACGACCGTCGTGACTCCGTCCGCTAATCGTCTCACGTCTTCGAGGACGCTTAGGAGTGCAGTCGGGAGACTCGTTCGGTCCGAGAGGTGGAGGCTACGACTCTCGTTAATACCGAAGACAAAGAGAACAAGAAGGGTATAATGTACGTGAACAGTGACCCTCTGCCGTTTATTTGGGAGAATCGTTCCTTAGTTCCTTCACACCGAAGATTCGAAGGTGGAGGTTCTTATGTCACTCTTAAGTCTTGGCATCTTGGTACCAAGAGTGTGTGTGTGTGCCCTCAGTCATGTCCAACTCTTCGTAACCCCACGGACTACAGCCCACCAGACTCCTCTGTCCAAGGAGTTTTCCAGGCAAGAATCCTGGGCTGCCATCTTCTACTCCGGGGGAGCTTCCTGACCCAGGAACTGAACCTGTGTCTCTTGCATCTCCTGCGCTGGCAGGTGGATTCTGTACCACTGCACCAACTGGGAAGACCCTAGTACCAAGTATCAATAGGCAATGCCCAGCATGGCCCACTCCTCTGGCTTGTGGCACTCACACCCTTCCAGCTAGCTTTGAACCTTCAAACCACGTCATGCTTCCATCTAATGTAAGGCGATGATCCTTCATGCAGCCAAAGTGGTTCACTGTCTTCCCTTAGGAAGTCCCATCACTCTCTACCCATCTCTGGTCTGCGTTCCTCTTTTAGTTCAATACGACTTGTTTCTGCAACTGCTCCCAGGGTGAGAGCTGATATTTATAATTTTCTTCTTCTACACCTCCTTCTATGTTTCCTATGCCGTCAGAACCTCAGTTAATTGAGATGCTTTACCTGGAGGGTGCCTCAAATCGTGATTGCTAAAGATCAGTGCCATTAGGATTCTGCCTCTTTGGTGTTGCCAAAGCCTTCTATCCATTCTCCCTCCACGCAGGGATGTACTAAGAGGTATTCAAAGTACTGTGGGGGTGTTGGAGCATGCATGCTCACATGTGCACCTGTGGGTACTATTAGGTAGACAAGGAGTTTGGGAGACTTTTAGTTGTATTATGAACATGGAAAAAAGCTCTGGACTTTTGAGTCTTGAGTTCTTATACTTCCTAGATGCTATTTCATCATGTTTCCTAAGCAAGACTTGGGATTTGGCATGTGTAATTGCTTACTAGTCAAAAGAGCATTGAGATGGGTTATAAATAGGATTTTCCTCCAAAATTGTAGACCAGTAAAAAAAGTACTTTTGATGGCAAAGGCACAGCAACAAAAGCAAAAACACTTAACGACTGATTTGCATTGTTGTACAGCAGAAATCAACATAACATTGTAAAGTAATTATCATCCAATTAAAAACTTTAAAAAGCAAAAACAATTAAGTGGGACATCAAACTAAGAAGCTTCTACTCATCAAAAGAAACAATCAAACCATCAACAAAACGAAAAAGCAACCTACTGAATGGGAGACAATATTTGCATGTCATATAACCAAAAAGGGTTAATATTAAAAATATATTAAAAATTCACACAACTCAATAACAAAAAACTATTGATATAACAAAGATTAAAAATGAGCTGAGGAATTGGACAGGTTTCCAAAGAAGACAAACAAATGGCAACAGATACTTGAAAGGATGCTCAACATCATTAATGAATAGGGAGATGCAAATCAAAACCACAATGTTACCTCATGCCCATCAGAAAATGCTATTTATTATCAGAAAGACAAGAGATAACAAACATTGGACGAGTGGGGAAAAAACAGAACCCTAGTGCATTGTTGGTGGGAAAATTGGTGCAGCCATTATAATGGAAAGCAATATGGAGTTTCATGAAAAAATTAAACATAGAATTATATGATCCAGCAATCCCACTTCTAAGTATACATTCAAAGGAAATGAAAACAGGATATTAAAAAGATATCTGCACTTTCCTGTTTACAGCATTATTCACAATAGCCAAGGTATAGAAACAACTTAAGAGTCCATCAATGGATAAATGGATAAAGATGTAGCGTGTACAGTCACTCTCAGTATCCAAAGGCAATCGGTTTCTCCTGCAGATACCAGAATTCATGGATATTCAAGTCTCTTAAATAAAATAACATAGTACTAGTACATAACCCATACATATCCTCCCAAATATTTTAAATCACCTCTAAATTATTTATAATACCTAATACAATGTAAATATTATGCAAATAGTTATAGATATAATGTAAACAGTTGCCTGTATACAGCAAATTCAAGTTTTACTTCTTGGAACTTTCTGGAATTTTTTTCCCTGATATTTTTTGATCTGTAGTTGGTTGAATCCATGGATGCAAAACCTAAAGATAAAAAAAGGCTGACTGTATACAGTGGAATATTATTCAGCCATGAGAACTTTCATTAGGGGACAAGGGAAGCAATAACTGGAACATTCTTCAACAGAACTTCACTTACGGCTTAACAAACAAAAGAACCAAAGAAAATCCCACTACTTCATAAATCCTAGAAATTGCTTCATCTAGTTAGGATCTTTGGATTTATAGTCTTTTATAATACATGATAACATAAGAAAACATCTATACCAGTAATTCTTGGCTTTTTAAGGTCAAAGACCCATTTGAGAACGACATGAAAATCACAGGCATTTCTCATGAGAGAAACTCTAATATAGTATCAGCATTTCACTAACACAACAAAATTGAGTGTCTGCCCCTTTGGAATATCACAATGGAAACTGCACGCTTATGCAACTGCACAATGTCAAAGACACTTTTGCTGCTGCCGCTGCTGAGTCGCTTCAGTCGTGTCTGACTCTGTGCGACCCCATAGACGGCAGCCCACCAGGCTCCCCTGTCCCTGGGATTCTCCAGGCAAGGAATGACCTCTCCCAACGGTAAAGGAAGAGGTTACGTACTTTCATTTTTCACTTTCACTTCGTCGAGTCAGCACGGACTGAGAATCGCTGGGGTACCTGACGTCGGGTGGTCCGAGGAGGTAGGTACCCTAAAACGTCTGTTCTCATGACCTCACCCCACGGTAACGGAAGAGGACTTTCTGTGAAAATTTAACGAGGTTATTGTCACAGTAGACCCTGAAGGGACCACCACGAGGTCACCAATTCTTAGACGAAAGGTTACGTCCCCTACGCCTAAACTATGAACCAACCCCTTGATTCTGGGACGAATCACCGTTGATTCGGACGTCCGGTGTTGATCTCTCGGGTGTACGGCGTTGCTTCTGTGTCGTGTCGGTTTGGTTTGTCTTTGTTCCAGAGAATTAGACCCAGAGTCCCTGAATCAAAATCGCGTAGGTGTCTGCCTGAAGACTTCTACATGCGTAGAGGAATTTAATGTCCGTTTTAAAACGTCTATATCTGATAAGTTCTTCACTGTAAGGACCCGAGAAGTTCGGGACTTTTGGTAAAGGTGTATCTAATATGACGGGTCAGTATTTTTGTGTACTCTTCTCATTCGACCGTAATAAACTATTATTTTGATTCCAAGTTTTTCTGATTCCGAACTCCATTTGAACGAGTTCCAGTGTACATTATGATTCTTGGTGTTTTTCACCACACGATAACGTCTTTCCGACAGTGGATTCAAAGTAATCTGTACCAAAGATTAGGGTTTAGAAACAAATCACATCATCCATTGGAACTTGTTCGATGAATTGGAGAGAGATCCAGAATCAATGTGATGAATATATAAATACATATTTCCCCCATAGTTCCTCGTCTATAATGGTACAGGACGGATGTAGTCTCGAGATTCTTAGTTGACTTAAATATATTTACGTGAACATCTGTTTTCCATCAATTCAGGATGACAGGATAACAATTGGGTACCCGACCTTAAATTTCATATTTAGTAAATTTTGGAAGGTTCAGAGTTGTCGTTTTTTCTAGTACTCAACGTTTACACTGTGGTAAACTGAACTTGTTTAATAACTGGTACTCCATGAAAGAACTGAAGACCTAGGTTCATATAGATCAAAGTAAATCGTCTCAAAAGGTCCGAGTAGGTGCTACGTTCATGGTCGTAAAGTAAGGATTACCGACTTCTTTATAAAGTACCGTCCTTATACTAGGCAACTACCTGTAGACCCAACAAGGGTGAAAAACCGACATCCACTGTGACAACCTTTGTAAGTATATGTTCGGAGGGAGAGCAAAAAAAAAAGAAACTGAAGGGAGGGAGGGAAGGAAAGGAAGAGAGAGAAAGCAATATATCTTCTGTATTTTTTATATATACATCACTTACATGTCACCATGAAATACCAAAACTAAACGTAAAGGGAGGTGAGGTCATAAGACGGGTCGTTTAAGGTTCCTGTCACCTCGGATCGTCCGATCAGGTACCCCAGTGTCTCAGTCCGTGTTGATCCGTCAACTTGTGTGTGTGTACGTTACCAATTGCGACAAATTGTAGAAAAGAACACGAGTGACCGGTAGACGTACAGTGAAGATGTTTTGATGGAAATGTTAAACAAACGGATGACAATTTACTCCAACAGTCAATTATAATTCTCATCCTTATATATTTTAGATACATTTATCTATTATCATTGTACCATCATCAGATTATGATGGGCAAACATTTTCTCCCATTCAGTGGGCTGCCTTTTCACTTTCTTGATAGCGTCCTTTGACACTTTAAAGTTTTACTTTTGATGGATGTTTCAATTTATTTTTTTCTTTTGATGCTGGTGCTTTTGATGTCAGTCCTAAGAAACCATTACCTGATCTATGGTCAAGAAAATGTACACCTGTTTCTAAAGATTTCATAGTTTCAGTTTTTATATTTGTCTTTGCTCTATTTAAAATTTTTTAAAAATTTCACTCGGCTGTGCTGGGTCTTGGTGAGAGGGCTTTTTCTCCAGTTGCAGCAAGTGGGGCTACTCTCCTTGCAGTGTGCAGGCTTCTCATCGCAACAGCTTCTCTTGCTGCGGAGCACAGGCTGCAGAATACGCAGGCTTCGGCAGCTGCAGCTCCCAGGCTCTAGAGCACAGGCTCAGTACTTGTGGTTCACGGGCTGACGTGCTCCTAAGCATGTGGGATCTTCCCAGACCAGGGCTAGAACCCGTGTCTCCTGCACTGGCAGGAAGATTCTTTACCACTGAGCCACCAGGAAAGCCCTTATATTTTGTAGAATTTGAAGAATCTAACTTCCTTCAAGGGATGCTCAGATGCCCCAGCACCATTTTTTAAAGACTATTCTTCCCCCATAGAATAGTCTTGACACCTCTGTCAAAAATCTATTGACTTATTCAAACCTACAGAATGTACACCGCCAGAAGTGAACTGTATTATAAACTATGGGCCTTGGACAATTATGACGAGTCAAAGTAGTCACATTCATTGTTTAACAAATGCACCAACCACTCTGCTGGGGTATGACAGGAGAGGTACATGTAGGTCAGGGGATGTATGGAAAATATCTGTACCTTCCTCTCAGTTTTACTGTGAAGTTAAAACTGCTCCAGAGAAATAAAATCCTTAATTAAAAATTCAATTCACCATAGATATATGGATTTCTTTCTAGAACTTGAATTTTACTGCATTGATCTATCTATTCTTATACCAATGCTACACTATCTTGATTATTGTACCTTTGTCTTAAGATTCAAAATTTTAAAAATGTGAATCCTTCAACTTTGTTCTTTGTATCAAAGATTTTGCCTATTGTGTCCTTTGAATTTTCAAATGAATTTTAGGATCAGATTCTCTATTTCTGCAAAGTGAACTTGCAATTTTGATAAGGACTGCATTGAGCCTACAGATCAACTTGCAGAGTATTGCTCTCTTAACAATATTAAATCTACAATTCCAAGAACACAGGGTGCCTTTTTCTTCTGCAATATTTTATAGCTTTCAGTGTACAATTTGCACTTAGGGTCAATTCATTTCTATATATTTTATTCTTTGTAATGCCATGGGGTCACAAAGAACTTAGTCACAACTTAGTGACTGAACAATAACAAAACATACTATTGTAAATGCAATTACTGTCTTGATTTTCAGATTTCTAATTGCTAGTGCAACTGATTTTTATATACTGATCTTGTATCCTTCAACCTTGCTTAATTCGTTAATTAGTCCTAATGGTCTGAGTGGTTTCAAGGATTCCTTATAGAGGTTTTCTACATACAACATCGTGTTATCTCCAAACTGAGATAGTTTTACCTCTTTCTTTACAATCTGCCCCTCTTCTTGCTTAATTGCCTTAGCTAGAACCTCCAGTACAATGTTGGACACCCTTGCTTTGGTCCTTATCTTAGAGGGAAAACTGTCAGTTCTTTCTCCATTACAATGCTGTGTGCTTTATAGATGCCCTTCACCAAGAGCTTCCCTAGTGGCTCAGATGGTAGGGTCCGCTTGCAAGGTAGGAGACCTGGGTTTGATCCCTGGGTTGGGAAGATCCCCTGGAGAAGGGAATGGCAACCCACTCTAGTATTCTTGCCTGGAGAATCCCTACCCGTCTCCTCAAACCGTTCGATATATGCAGGTACCCCAACGTTTCTCAACCTTCACTGACTCGTCCGTACGCACGTAAATGGTCCTACTCTTTAAAGGGAAGATAACACTCAGTCAACTCATAAATACAGTACTTTCCCACAGTCTAAAACAATTTACCAAAAGGACAAAGATGGCTGTACGTACGAAAAAGAAGAAGTACGATAATTATACCGAATACATGACTAAAAGTACAACTTGGTTGGAACGTAAGGACTCTACCTTAAGGTGTCACAATCAGTGCCATGTGTTAGTACCACGACCGAGGTCAAACCAAATGTCACAACAAGTTCAGGAGACAAAGGAATGACTAGACAGAGCAGACGGGGTAGGTAATATCCTTCGACCCATAATTTAATAGGTTCATAATGACGACTTGATAAAGGGGGAAGTCGATAGAGTCTAAAACGAAGTGTGTAAAACCCTGAGACGACAAATGTATAGACACTAACGATATATAAGGGTCACCTAACTCGGAAAAGGGTAAGATACAACAAGAAACAGAGATCGGTTTTTATCACAACTTCAGATAAACAAACCGAGAGACCCAATGACAAACGTACGTTACAGAAAAGGGTAAGAAAATTGGATAAACACACAGAGTTAGATTTCACTCAGAAAACATCAATCGTCTCTCGAACCTAATTCAAAAAATTAGGTAAAATGGTTAGAGAGTAAATTTATTGTGGAAAGAAACTCCGTGAAAGTTTTTCGGGATCCCGAGACGTTAGAAATAATACCTTTTTTGTGACTAAATTATGTACGTCGTTAATGAATACTTTCTTTATTGGGTTAAAATAAAATCTTAAAAAGTCCTTGAACGGTACAATGGATCTTGGTCGAAGAAAAATATTATTTCTACTTTTTGTAATAGTGTCCATTACCATAGTCTCGTTGGTAAAATTTTGACTCTCTGTAAGTCCTATATAAATCTCTAGCAGATGGTAGGTCCGGATTGTGGATGACACAGTCATATTGTACATTACATCTTTACGTAGTTATCGGTACCGTGGTTAGGTGGACGTCGTCTCACACGACTGATACTTGGGTCTCAAGTGACAGGAAGGGGATACTACCATTGTGGGATTAAGTCAAAGAGCACAAGTGAGAAGAGAGTCTATTACCCGTGAAACTATGTAATTCCACTGGAGCAGGAGGAAAGGTGATCGACCAAATTTCCCTATCCTTTCAATGGGTCAAACCCAGTTACTCTCCACTTTCCTATACAAAGGACTTTGAGAGTGATGGAGACCTGGGTAATATTCTTTAGTATTTAGAGATAAAATTCGTTCAGACATAGTTCAAAGGACAATTCCGATTTTTGAGAATTGTCAAACTACTTCATGGTGACTAGTTTTTTATTCGATTTGATAATGTAAAATTATAAAATAAGTTTCGCAAGTTAAAATTTCATCTGTAAGATATTCATCAACTTCAAGTGGCAAAAGAAACAAAAATATGTAATAAAACTATTCCAGTATCTTTGAATAGGGAAACCAAAAATACATACTACCACCAGAATAAACAACAAACAAACCTAGTCTATTAGGCATGTATATATTTTATTTTCCTTTAGGTGATAGTTTTTGGAAAATTACACTTTCCAAGAATAAGCCCTTGCAAACAGAGTTGCTACTCTTTCCAAAAATAAAATCCAATATCCAGACTCTCAAAACTCACAAAACCAAAAGGAAATGTCTAGTTGTCAGCCAACAGTGCCATGCTCGTCAGTTTCACACCACAGGGAATAATCTATCACTAATTTTGTAGGCAGATTCCAATTCTAAATATTACTAGTGAGGCTACTTCTATTACTAGTGGTACTACTTGTTATCCCCAACTGTGTCGACAATTGTCTTATTGCTGAATTGTATGTGATAAATCTTCTTTGGCAACTTTGTAGGTATCAATTAACACAACTGGACAACTATAAAGATTTGGGTTAACTTAATATTTCAAAGATTTCAAAACTTCATTATAATTATTTAGATGTAATTTCTTATAGATGTTAGAATAGGAAAGCCTCCAAACATGCCTAATGAAATATAACAACAAGAAAAATAACTAATCACTAGCTTTTCAGTTGTGTGTGCAATTATATAATTCAACTCAAACAATAGTGACAATATTACAATGTTAGTGCCAATTCTCTATCAGACTTTCTGTGATAAAGGACAAAATTCAATGGAGAAACTAACATCTGGGAACCTGTCAATTTTTCTGGAAGGCTGTTTCATATGGATTCAAAATGACCTAAAATTAGCCAGAATACAGTAAGAATTCTCACTATAATACTTCACAGAATTAAAGTACATTAATAATAATTTTAATTCTAATTCTATGGAATAAACCTATTTTGGAGGCTTGGCACAATATTACCAAGAAATTTAAACAGGAAACTCAAGTCCAGATGTGTAACTAAGAAATCTTTCTATATATTAAAAAAAATCACCAACTTAAACTATACATGTCTTCCACTAAATATTACCACTCCAAAATTCACACAAAGTAAATTAAACAGGTATGGCAGAAAGTGCACTCTGAAGCATGTTCACATTTAACAAAGATAATGACGAAGTTTAGCCAACAAAAATTCAAATAGGCACATATGCAAACACATCTGTATGTAAATTTTCATGAGTAAGATATAAGAAATGGTTCATTTTGGTGATTTTATGTACAGCCTGTATACAATTTAAAACAAGTACAACTGAAAACATTTCTAAAGCCACAATAAAGTCAAATGATATACTGAATAACAGTCTTACAAATTGGTCTCTCTTGGGAGTTCTTAAGAGAAAAACAACTGAGTAATGTTATCCTAAGAAATGCCCTCCTCTTGATCAATCATTTCTGTCTTAACTGAAAAGACATCTGCCAGCATATGTTTTGGAATTTCTGAACCTCTGACTTTCAAGGCATAACAAGCATTCTCCACTTTGGCCAGACTTTGTTTCAAAGTATACAGCTTCTTTGAAACCTCATAAGGTCCAGTATTGCCAATGAAGGAAAACCCATCGTAAACCTGGCGTAAGAACTGGCTCACTTCAAAGGGGGTGTCGATGTCCCCGTTCCCGACACCGCTGATGCACATTCGCATCAGCTCCCCAGTCAGATCAGCCACTCCCAGAAGGTAGTCGACAGGCGTGATTTTCAGTCTCCAAGTGCCGCACTGCTTATCCTGTGCGTCAGAGGAAGGCTGGTAAAAAAAAAAAATACACACACACACACAAAGAAAATACACTGTGAGAAAGAGTGACTGTGTATACATATAAGGTACAAAATCAACAGCAAGGCAATCACACTAATCCTCTCTAAATAAAACGATCCATTTTGTTAAATGACCATTCAAGATGTTATAAGAAGAACTCATGCCCTCAGCAAGGAGTTGAATTTACAACTTCAAGATAATTCTGAAATCTAATATTGTATCATTATAAAACCAACCATTGCCAACTTCACTTGACATATAAAATAAAGATATTCTTAAGGCCTAATGACTTCATCCCATGACAATGACTTACATATTTAAATGGCAAATCATAAAGCCCTCCAGGTTTATGATCCAGTCATGATTTTCTCAGTCACTTAGTCCCTTTCTGGCCTCTCTGTCCCCACTCAGCACTGACCATCATGATTTAACACTCTCTTGCTATATCCTCCTCGGTTTCCTCAGACTCCTATTTTTCTACTGCACCTGCCCAGCAAAAACACACCCTGAATCAGTATTAAAAACTATTCTTGTTAGTGCTTTATTCAAGTACTGAGTATCACTAGGCTAAAAAATAATAATAATGATCACAACTGTATAGCGTTTGTACCACTACAAATTACTCACCAACCCTTTTACTTATTTCTTGGATGGTTCTCGCCCATCTCTTTGAATACTATTTCAAACCTTCACTACTCTTCTCCTCAGCCCCTTACTCAATCCCAAACCTCTTCACTCTCAGTAAACAATCTTGCCTACTTTCACTGGCCTGGTTATTTGCCAGATCCCCTGGCATAAGCTCTCTCAATTACCTTATCCCTAAAAACAAAACAAAACAAAACAAAAAAACTTATGTCCACATCCATCTTTACCTTCTATCCTTCAGTCTCAGATGATGAGTTGTCCCTCCTCTTGTTTGAGGTTAACTCTTCCAAATGACCTTGACCCATCTCCTCCCACCTCTTCCAGGACCTTGCTTCATAAGGTGTATGCCCTTGGGCAAGTTATTTCATCTCTCTAAACCTCAGTTTCCTCATCTGTAAAATGGGATAACAGTACCTACCTCAGAGGTTTATTTTTAAGGATGAGATAACATTTACCAAGTTCTTGGCATAATGCCCAACACAAAGTAAATACTCAATAAATGTTAGCTGCTATCACCATTACCGTCACCACACCAATCTCCTCTCTCCACATCAACTTCTCTCTAATGGATTCTTTCTGAAAGAGGAGATGTCTGAACTGTTATTAAGAGTCTGATGAGACTTAGGTGGGCTGCAATTATACTGAAGGACATTTCAGGCAGAAGGAACTGCAACAGCATGCAGATGAGAACTGTGCTGTGTACCTGAGAAACTAGTGAGGTATTTCTTTAGAGTAAAATTTAAAGTAAGAAGTAGTATGGGATGAGTCTAGAAAGACAGAACAAGGGGTAGAGCAAGGGGAGAAAGCCACAATAAGAAATTAGAACTTTACCTACAGGTAATAGAGACATTGAGAATTAAGTGAGCAAATGACAGAGTCAAATTTAGGTTTTACAGATGATTCTGGTTGCTTTGTATCCAGGACATGACTCCTAACACTGTTGGACTTTTCAGAGACCATATGTTCCAATCTTCTCAATATGGAGTATAAGAAATGAGGTCCCAGAAACACTGCAGGTAATATCACTAGTTAATGGTTAGAACTTGGTAAGTATCCAAAGTCAGCTCCCCAATTAGCCTGACTGCTATATTTCATTTCTATTAACTGTTAAGAGAGTGACATCTTTTTGAAAAGAATAGATTATGGTAGGAGTGGAGGTGCGGGGGAAGTGGCTGGCATTTTTATAAGTCATTTATACAAATAATTTTTGCTTAAGAAAACATTATTGTTCTTTGTTTCCATCATTAGAAGGAGTTCCCTGAATATAACTAAAAAAGTTGATTTTGAAGAAAAAAGTGTGTTAAAAGAATCAACAAACTGTCAAGGAAATAAATTCTGCTTTACTGATAATATATATTAGAAACTAGGGAAAATAAAATTACTTAAAATGCAATTTTTCACAATGGACTTGAAGTATTTAGGGGAAAAATATCAGGATACCTGTAACTTAAACTAATTGAGCAAAAAACATTTAGATGAAGCAAATAAGGCAAAATATTAACAATTACTGACTCCAGATACTGGGTACATGGGTGTTCATGTATTACTATTCTCTCCACTCTTCTTGTGCATTTGAATTTTTTGGAAGAAGTTTTAAAGAATTAAATGGTTTGACATTACTTTCAATATGCAAGTCAGAGCAAAATACCTTCCCCTATTGGATTTCTAGAATTTTTAGTACCAAGATGAATCTCTAGCACTGAAAGGAAATATTATTTATGAATGTGGTCTTAATATTTTGAGAAGACACATGTGTATGATTATGACATCCTAATCTTAGAATAATTTACTACATAAATCCTCAGAATAGAGCATTTACTCCCAATTCTCTTTACTTTCTTGCTCTGATACTTTCATTCTGAATCACAGAGAATTGAAAGGAAAGTATCATAATTTGACTGATATATTTAAGAAGCAGGGTCACATAGGCTCCCCTTACTTCTTTCTGTAATTCAATCTTTACTAAATGAACTAAAAATATGAAAGAATTTTACTTCTCAAGATGAATTTCCTCAATAAACTTCACATAATTTTTAAAATTGAGAAAATATATGGTTTCCTTGAAGTAAGCTACACCTCTCATGCCAAGTTATCTCACTTTTCAGTATTAATATTTTATTAACATTCAAGACAATATGATTTCCATACCTTCTTCCACTTTCTGCCTACCTGATTTTTTAAAATAATAATGAAAGAAAAACTGATGAAAAATAAATGAAAAAAACTGTTTAACTGTACCTTTAAGTGTATTAATATCTTAGGAGACTATCTAATACTCAAAATTTTATCTGATGGCCTGAATATTATATCTTGAAACTCAGGGTGAAAGAAACAGTATTTGTTTAAAAGTTGAATTACACTATTTCAGATACAAGCATTATGGACTCAGTGGTTAAATTAACATCTCTCGCTATATCATAATAACTTTATACTGGCTCTTATAATGCCCAACTACTGAGCACCTATGTGGCATGTGCTGTATACCACCTAATTTAAAGTCTTTAAATCAAATCCTTTAAAACACCCCTTTGAGGTAGATGCCTGGCACAGGGTCCCCGTGGCACATGGTGAGAAACACTGGGAGAGTGACGAGGGCACTCCTGGCTTTGGGTTCAGGACACTTGGTTCCCAAGTTAGCTGCACACGTGCATGACTAGGGCTTGAAAAGTTACTTAAACTCTGTAAAAGCTGTTTGTGAAATGAGGGTAGTAATTCTTACCTCATAAGTTTAATAAAAGGATTGAATGAGATAGTGTTTATAAAAGGCACTAGCAGATACACAGTGAAACTAAGAGTGGGCTTACACAATAGCCGCTCCGTAACGCTTACATGAACGGGTACTGCTCCCCCCAACCTACCCACAGGTGTGGAGCGACTAACTAATTTATTTAGAAAGACCATTTCCCTAGTTGGGAATCTATGAAATCTCACTTAAGAAAGAACATTTTCATCTCAATATTCTTTGCATTATAAGCCAGTGAATCTCCTACAATCATCACACTGCTGTATAAACTATGTAATAAATGTGAAATATGATTTTAAATTCTTACAGTCTTATTTTCTTTCCCATTGTCTTCTGTTGAAAAAATCAACTGTTTATTAATTTCATCCATACTGATAAGTGATCGTGTTTTGATGAAGTGTTGAAAAGAGACAGCCTCCACATATTCCTGCAGCCCTGAAAAACCAACAGGAAAATTACTAAGGACAACCGCTAAATTAGTAAGGATGTCATAGTAAAGAACTTCAAACTAATCATCATCTAGCTCACAAAAGCTTGATGGTCATCCATTCCACCAGCCCTAGATTCGACTCTGAGAACACACCAGCTGGGGGCAGCTGGAGGGGATGGCGCTGCACACAGCAAACGTTCCTGCGACTGGACTTAAGATGGCTCAGAGAGAAACGTGTTCAGAGTCTTCCTTGTATTTCATGAGTCCGTTAGTCTTAAAAATCTACTCTCTCCTACAGAGAAATGGCAAAGATTTTCAGAAAAATACTTTTTTTAAAAGAATTTAAGAAAGGGCTATTACCAAAATTCTGGTAGGCTTTAATAGAACTTATACAGGTTAGTTTTTGTTCCCTTAAGCAGCAAAAATAGACAATCACATGAGATAAAATTAAAAGATAATTTGGTTCTTCCTTAAAATGTTCCTAGGTCAAAAACCCAAAACACTGTAAATAATGAAGGTTAAAATGTCAAAATTCAAAATAACATTTTCCTCATACTTCAAATTAAAATTCTTTCTGCTTCAGTAGTTGAATATTTTTTTTAAAGCTAATGAGTAATAATACCAGTTGGACCAGATGTAAATCCTACAGAGTCCACTCTGAATTAAAGGTCAGTAAAGGTCAAAAATGCTGCTATACTTTTTCAAGTGTTTTAAAACAACCAAATTCTATACCCATACTTTTCAGCATTATTTTATTATGTCTTAATCTATAAGGTAATACTCACAGGGAAAAAAGTGTTTCTTAAAATTATTATCATTACTGTCAGTTTAAGAAACTTGGTCTTCTTTTTGAAGGCTTTATTGTGAAAAATAGGAAGAAGAAAATAAGTTCAGAAATGAAAGTCAGCCGCTGGGAGGGTCATCTGTATTTGAGTTCTCTCTCTGACACTTCTCCTGCCAGAATCCTGCGCTCACATGGCCTCCCAGGAGCTAACACTGAAAGCCAGGCCTGGCGGCAGCAGTGTCAGAAGGCAAACCACTGCCCTACCGTCACATCAAGCACCACGCAAGGGTCAAAGACAAAAACGAGATAGATGACCTGGTTCTTACAGCAATAAAAGGAAATAACTAAATGAAAATATCCTGACTCATTTTGAACAGCAAATGGTGCTGAAGTAAAGTCAGAAAATAGGTGCTGACAGAGCAAGACATGATCAAGTACTTTGTTCAATAAACCATAACGTGCTGCGAAATGAAGCAATAAAGTTGAGTTTAACAGAGCAGATAACATCTTTTAACATTTACAATAAAAATTCTTTCATAAAATTTCAGTTTTATGAATAGGTTAATAAAATCCAGTTCCCTTTCCTCACAACAACCTCTATTTCTCATTTCCTTCCAGAAATACTTCAGGCATACAAAAGCAAACAGCAAAACTTAAGAATCACTCATTATATAACTAAATAGCTTTACCACGATTACCTTTTACAAATGGGAGCTAAAGAAGATACATGCACGAAGATTTATGTATAAAGATATCCATCATTGCAATCATTATAAAAACAAAAATGGAAAAAATTTACAAGATCAATAACAGAAGTGGCACTTGTCAACTTATTGTCTCACAGCTTCATCAATGCACATAATGGAGGAGGACCTCTTGCCAGCAGGCACACACTAGGTGTAACTGCTAGAGGGCCCTGGAAGGACAGCACAAGAGGAGCAAGCTGTGGTTCCGGTGTGCCCAGTCTGTGGCAGCCTTCAAAGCGCGGGAAGCCAGCGGCCAGAGGCGGCAGCAGCACCAGGCCCCTCCCTGGGGGAAGGTTCTCTCTGTGACCCAGAGCGCAGTTCCCAGAGAACCACCTCCATGGGCAAGGAGTCATGGTTCAGCACCTCCCTGTGGAGAGCTTCCCGAAGACACCATCAGCGCAACATCTCAGCCATCCACTGGCCCATGACTTCAGTGGGCTAAGTTGGGCGCAGGGGTGGACTTCATCAGATGTGTTTCTTCCATGGATGTGGATTCCTCCTCTGATTTCCTGTACTCTTTAGAGTTCATGCTGACACCACCCTTATGGCAGAAAGTGAAGAGGAACTAAAAAGCCTCTTGATGAAAGTAAAAGAGGAGAGTGAAAAACTTGGCTTAAAGCTCAACATTCAGAAAACAAAGATCATGGCATCTGGTCCCATCAGTCCATGGGAAATAGATGGGGAAACAGTGGAAACAGTGTCAGACTTTATTTTGGGGGCTCCAAAATCACTGCAGATGGTGACTGCAGCCATGAAATTAAAAGACACTTACTCCTTGGAAGAAAAGTGATGACCAACCTAGATAGCATATTCAAAAGCAGAGACATTACTTTGCCGACTAAGGTCCGTCTAGTCAAGGCTATGGTTTTTCCTGTGGTCATGTATAGATGTGAGAGTTGGACTGTGAAGAAGGCTGAGCGCTGAAGAACTGATGCTTTTGAACTGTGATGTTGGAGAAGACTCTTGAGAGTCCCTTGGACTGCAAGGAGATCCAACCAGTCCATTCTGAAGGAGATCAGCCCTGGGATTTCTTCGGAAGGAATGATGCTAAGGCTGAAACTCCAGTACTTCGGCCACCTCATGTGAAGAGTTGACTCACTGGAAAAGACTGATGCTGGGAGAGATTGGGGGCAGGAGGAGAAGGGGACGACAAAGGATGAGATGGCTGGATGGCATCACGGACTCGATGGATCATACTTTTCAGCATTATTTTATTATGTCTTAATCTATAAGGTAATACTCACAGGGAAAAAAGTGTTTCTTAAAATTATTATCATTACTGTCAGTTTAAGAAACTTGGTCTTCTTTTTGAAGGCTTTATTGTGAAAAATAGGAAGAAGAAAATAAGTTCAGAAATGAAAGTCAGCCGCTGGGAGGGTCATCTGTATTTGAGTTCTCTCTCTGACACTTCTCCTGCCAGAATCCTGCGCTCACATGGCCTCCCAGGAGCTAACACTGAAAGCCAGGCCTGGCGGCAGCAGTGTCAGAAGGCAAACCACTGCCCTACCGTCACATCAAGCACCACGCAAGGGTCAAAGACAAAAACGAGATAGATGACCTGGTTCTTACAGCAATAAAAGGAAATAACTAAATGAAAATATCCTGACTCATTTTGAACAGCAAATGGTGCTGAAGTAAAGTCAGAAAATAGGTGCTGACAGAGCAAGACATGATCAAGTACTTTGTTCAATAAACCATAACGTGCTGCGAAATGAAGCAATAAAGTTGAGTTTAACAGAGCAGATAACATCTTTTAACATTTACAATAAAAATTCTTTCATAAAATTTCAGTTTTATGAATAGGTTAATAAAATCCAGTTCCCTTTCCTCACAACAACCTCTATTTCTCATTTCCTTCCAGAAATACTTCAGGCATACAAAAGCAAACAGCAAAACTTAAGAATCACTCATTATATAACTAAATAGCTTTACCACGATTACCTTTTACAAATGGGAGCTAAAGAAGATACATGCACGAAGATTTATGTATAAAGATATCCATCATTGCAATCATTATAAAAACAAAAATGGAAAAAATTTACAAGATCAATAACAGAAGTGGCACTTGTCAACTTATTGTCTCACAGCTTCATCAATGCACATAATGGAGGAGGACCTCTTGCCAGCAGGCACACACTAGGTGTAACTGCTAGAGGGCCCTGGAAGGACAGCACAAGAGGAGCAAGCTGTGGTTCCGGTGTGCCCAGTCTGTGGCAGCCTTCAAAGCGCGGGAAGCCAGCGGCCAGAGGCGGCAGCAGCACCAGGCCCCTCCCTGGGGGAAGGTTCTCTCTGTGACCCAGAGCGCAGTTCCCAGAGAACCACCTCCATGGGCAAGGAGTCATGGTTCAGCACCTCCCTGTGGAGAGCTTCCCGAAGACACCATCAGCGCAACATCTCAGCCATCCACTGGCCCATGACTTCAGTGGGCTAAGTTGGGCGCAGGGGTGGACTTCATCAGATGTGTTTCTTCCATGGATGTGGATTCCTCCTCTGATTTCCTGTACTCTTTAGAGTTCATGCTGACACCACCCTTATGGCAGAAAGTGAAGAGGAACTAAAAAGCCTCTTGATGAAAGTAAAAGAGGAGAGTGAAAAACTTGGCTTAAAGCTCAACATTCAGAAAACAAAGATCATGGCATCTGGTCCCATCAGTCCATGGGAAATAGATGGGGAAACAGTGGAAACAGTGTCAGACTTTATTTTGGGGGCTCCAAAATCACTGCAGATGGTGACTGCAGCCATGAAATTAAAAGACACTTACTCCTTGGAAGAAAAGTGATGACCAACCTAGATAGCATATTCAAAAGCAGAGACATTACTTTGCCGACTAAGGTCCGTCTAGTCAAGGCTATGGTTTTTCCTGTGGTCATGTATAGATGTGAGAGTTGGACTGTGAAGAAGGCTGAGCGCTGAAGAACTGATGCTTTTGAACTGTGATGTTGGAGAAGACTCTTGAGAGTCCCTTGGACTGCAAGGAGATCCAACCAGTCCATTCTGAAGGAGATCAGCCCTGGGATTTCTTCGGAAGGAATGATGCTAAGGCTGAAACTCCAGTACTTCGGCCACCTCATGTGAAGAGTTGACTCACTGGAAAAGACTGATGCTGGGAGAGATTGGGGGCAGGAGGAGAAGGGGACGACAAAGGATGAGATGGCTGGATGGCATCACGGACTCGATGGATGCGAGTCTGAGTATGGACAGAGAGGCCTGGAGTGCTGCAATTCATTGGGTCACAGAGAGTCGGACAGGACTGAGCGACTGAACTGATACAGTTAATTCTTTATATTAAACCTTCCCTATTCATTGGAGAAGACCTTGATGCCAGGAAAGAGTGAGGGCAGAAGAGGGTGACAGGATGAGATGGTTGGATGGACATCTCATCCAACTCAATGGACGTGAGTTTCAGCAAACTCTGGGAGATAGTGAAGCCCAGGGAAGCCTGGAGTGCTGCAGTCCATGGGGTCACAAAGAGTCGGACACAACTTAGCGACTGAACCACAATGCAGTTTCTGTTTCCTGTCTGGACACTGATGACTACAGTAGGGACTTAAGAAAAGTAAATCCTGGTACTTTATCTCCTTCACCCCTAGCACCCCTACAGACAGGTGTTCCATCGTAAAAGGCTAGCCAAGGTGCCTGTCCTCAGAATTGAGATGCAATCCTAGCAGGAACTTTAACACAGACGCTCCCTCCCTTATCTGAGGCTTTCCACTTGATGTTCTCTACTGGATGCTGTCAGCATTCACACTCACTCAGATCTCTCCCATCCATGGGCCATATCTTTCCTCCCAACTACTGCCCGATATCTCTACTGCCCTCCACAGTTAAATTTCTTAAAGTAGCTTCTTAATAACCACATCTCACACTTCTCAGCGTACTTCATTCCAGCTTGAGCACATCTCTAGGCCAAAACAGCTCTAATGTAAAATTATGCCAGTTAATGAATCTAATGGGCATTTTTTCAGTCTTAATTATGTAGCAGCATTCAGCATTTTGACCACGTTTCCCCTTGCTTAAACAAGTTTCTCGTGGGTTCCTTCTATGGAATCTTTCCCTAGTCCCCCTTTTTTCTACCTCTGGCCATGTCTTCTTAGTCTCTGCCAGTCCTAGGTTCTCAAATTACCTATGCTAAGTCACTTCAGTCGTGTCTGACTCTGTGCCACCCCACAGACAGCTGCCCACCAGGCTCTGCTGTCCCGGGGATTCTCCAGGCAAGAACACTGGAGAGGGTTGCCATTTCCTTCAACAAATTATCTATACTTGGCTTCAATTAATGCTGCCATCTCCCAACTTTACATCTCTGGTTTAGAATCACATATATCCAAACGCATATTTGACAATCCCATCAGAGGGACCTCAAAAAACCAACATAATCAACAATGAATTCACAATATTCCTTCTAAACCTAGCCATCTTTGTTTTGCCAACTCTAAGAGGATCATGGCCTTACCGCTATCTATTTTTCCCTCTCTTTCTCATCCATTCTCACACCACAGACTTTTTAATAGTCTTGTAAATATTTTTTGCCTATTAATAACTATAATTAATAACAGCTTAATAATAATGACCACATCACCACCCTGCTTAAAGCCTAAATAGCTTTCCATGGCGCTTAGAATACAGAGGAAAATCATTAACATGGTTCATAAGCACCTGCTTAATTTCAACCCCCATTTACATCAACTCATGCTATGGGCAGGTAGTTATACATTTAAATAGTATATAACTATACTCATGTAGTTATACATTTCAAAGATGGATATGTAAATCCATACAAACCCTTTAACAAAAGTACATTGTTTGAATACACTCTCTGAATTTTCCTACTTCTTCAGTATTTCTAGGCATAATCTTGCCCCAAATTCCTAAAGTTGGCTTACATTTCAGGGCCATGTTGAACAAAAATAGTATTTTAAATGCTGCAAATACAAGAAGCAAAGTTCTTGTCATGTAAGAGTCTATCAGTTGAAGGTGATGCAAGCAAGCTTCCCTGGGGCTTTATGCTTAAGGCTCAATGATTTCATCAAGCAAGTGTTATCTCAGTTTAATGGGTATAAGCCAGTGTAAGCCTATAGGTGATGGATGACTTTATCTACACACCTATAATCTCAAGCTGATTTGACAGACAGGGTACAAACTCCAGTGTGTAGTTCAAGGTAGAGGAAATCAGTCAGAAGGGAGGTTATCACTTACACTGAACCAGTCTCTTCTCTGCTCTCTCACAGTAACACTATGTGATGGTTCTTCTGGTGCTCAGGCCAAACATCCGTTAAATGTGGGTGTGAAAGTACTTTCAAGATGTGATTAACATTTAAATCAAGACTCTGGGTAAAGCAGATAACCCTCCAAAATTGTGAGGGGTAGAGGTGGAGGGAACACCCATCCAACCAGCTAAAGACCTTAAGAATGAAGCATGAGGACTGCCAACTAGGTAATTCTGCCCAAAACTATGGTAGAGAAATGCAGCCTAAGTTTCCAGCTCGCAGATTTCAGATTCAAGACTGCAGCATCAACTCTTTAAAGAAATTCCAGCCTGCTGGCCTGCTCTACAGATTTCCTAGTTGCTAGCCCCCAAATCATGCGAGCCAAGCCCTTAAATAAATTACTCCCTACCCGCCCCATCCCCCTACCTCATGAGTCCTATTGATTCTGCTTCCCTGGAGAACTCTGGGAATGGTGAGTCTGGTGAGACAGAATGCCCCCATAGCCAAGTGTGCACATAACTATGCACATATTTCTGTCTTCTCTCCTTGACTCTGGGCTAGATTTTTTCCAGTTCCTCGCCCACACTGTGCCCTCTCTGACTTCAGGGGATTTTGCATGCTGCTCCTTCAGCCTTCATTCCACGCTCTCCTCTTTTTCAACCTCATGTACTAATCCTTTCACGCTCCATCAAATAGCACCTCTGAAGAAACTGCCTGACGCCACCACATTCTAAGTCAAGGCCTTGATATATGTTGTCTTAGTGCCAGGAGCCCTTCCTTTGTGGCACTAGTGAAATATTTAACTAACATAACAATCTTTAACAAATGTCCACTTCCATCCCTTGCTAGAAGGGCAATACCATGACTACCTTGTTCACTGGTGGCTCAGGGTAAAAGCCTCTGTCCACAATGCGGGAGACCCGGGTTCGAGCCCTGGGTTGGGAAGATCCCCTGGAGAAGGAAATGGCAATCCACTCCAGTACTACTGCCTGGAAAATCCCATGGACAGAGGAGCCTGGCAGGCTACAGTCCATGGGGTCGGTTTTTCAGCCTGTGCTGACTCGCTGAAGTGAAGTGAAGTGGAACAAGTGATGAATGGGAGACACGAACTATATTGTCCATATTTTTATATCAATTCACTCCATCTAGGTAGAAACTTTTGGATAAGACATTAAATTTTAAATTTTACAAAATGTCCCTGTCAATTATTTATCCTTTTACACGTACAGTTTTTTTCGTGTTTTATGTTATTTATTTATTTTTAATTTTGTGTTATATATGTGATACTAATATTTCTGTCTTCCTTTGTCCTTTTTGAACACTGAATTGTAGTGTTCTTGAGAATTGGTGAAACCGAGAGATTCGTTCCACCAAATTTAGTAGGATCTCCTTTATGACAATGTGACTCTATCAGGCAAATGTCTCTAGTGACCACCTTTTAATACAGGTCCTTAGACTAAGACAAGTTCCTTTCTGACTTTAAGGTCCTGGATAGATGGTGTTACGAATTCTTCCCGTGGGGTCTCATTTACAGGAAAGTCCTCATAAACCTACACGTTCCCCTTTTCACCTCGAGTTAAGTCCCGTTCTTGGTGTCCCCACTTTACCGGACGTATTGAGTTCTCTTTATTAAAGTTCAAAGTTTCAAGTCGTCACTCTCTCCTTATTCTTAAAAATTTTTCTTTTCTTTTGTTCGCACTTTTTCGTTTAATTATAAAAATTATGGTAGGGATTATGACTCACTTGAAATTTTTTCTAATGATTGATGTCCTTTTGTATAACCATCTTGTAGTAAAGAAATACTTATCTTTTTCTATAGACCAACTTAAGTAATCAACATCTTAACAAAATAGGTGTACTCGGTTGAGTTTAGTGCCTTTTAATAAAATTACTTACATAAAATTTTTTACTAAACATCAATTATTTTAATTGATTCATATTGGTTGAAGGTCCTGATACAGAGTTGATCTTTTGTTTTCATGATCTATGGTACTAGAAACACCATGGAGAGTTTAAATCTGACCATACTTGATAAGAAGGATAACTTTATCGTTTTTTTTAAGTAGAACCACTTTGATCCAATACCCCGTTGACTTGTCCTTACGGTAAACGAAGACCTTGTTTCGTGAAGGGACTTACTACGACGATTTTAAAACGTTAAAATACTTATTTACGTGTATTTTTTTATATTAAGTGGTTTGTCCCATTTCTTGTATTTTAATTTGTAAAGTTGGTAAAAATTCACATATCCACACGACGTCATTCACGCGACTGAAACGAGACGTCGGCTAAGGGTGGTGACCCGTAAGGGACCTACGGGTCACCAATCCCGAGGTACAGAAGTGACGACTCCCGAGTCCAAGCTGGAGACCAGTCACTTAATTCTAGGGTGTTTCAGTGTACCAAACCTGAGAGTTTTTTGTGTGTGTGTTTGTTTTTGTTTTTTGCCTTAGAGATACGGGTAATTTACTGAAGAGTAAGGGAGAAAGTCGGAGATTGTTGGTCATACGATGAAACAGAGATACTTAAGTCGAGGAGACCCACGGAGTATATTCGCCTTAGTATGTCATAAACAGCCTGAAGTAGCCACCGAGTCATCATTTCTTAGACGGACGGTTCCGTCCTCTGCATCTAATCTAGGGACCCAGTCCTTCTAGGGGACCCCTTCGTTTACCGATGGGTGCAATCCTAGGAACGGACCCTTTAGGGTCCCTGTCTCCTCGGACCGTCCGATGTCAAATACCCCAGCGTTGTCTCGACCTCCGCGGACTCGTGGAGTTGTTGTGAGACTGGCTTATCTCACTGCGCACCCACCGTGCTGCAGCGTGTGTCAGAATGCCCTTCCCTTCCGAGTTATAAGGCCAAACAACGCTCCACTGCATGGGCACACCAAATTTCATCTATTCCCCCATCGATGGACACCTGGGTCGCTGCTGCCTTTCAGGTATGGTGACTGACACTGCTGTGATGATGAGTGTACAAATATCTGCTCGATTCCCGCTTCCAATTCTTTTGGGTTATATACTCAGAAGGCTCCAACAAAATTTTTTTTAAATATATAAAAAAAAATATTGGTAATGTCTAAGTCGAGTGTCAGTGTAAGATAATGTATCTGGTAGTTGACACATCCAGCTTTTCAAAGCTCACTGTAACTTTACATGGCTGTATTATTACTATCCTTACTTTATGGATGAACAAACTGTGGCTAGAAATTCACTCAGACCACTTAAGGAGTAAATTCAAGCCCTTCCCACTTTATCTTATTCAACTCCATGTAAAACATACTCATTTTTTCTCACTTTCCCCACTAAACCGCTGGGTCAGTTTCCTCCATGCTTCGCTTACCTGTTCTCGCGTCTCTGATACTAGATTCTGTCACAATTCTGTGCTAGCCTGTGCCTATGCTGCTCTCTCTCAAATCTTCTTCTACCTATAAAAAGAGTTTAAATGTTCTGATACATTCTAATCAAGGTAGCACTCATTTCTTCAAACCTACTACATAAAGCTTATACTTCAATTAAATGCTTCAGTAGGCTTTGCATGATCACCTATTTTACACCCTAGAACTACAAAGGCGAGAATCATCCCTTTGATACAACTCTGCTCCTTTCTCCATTCCCCAAGACAGTACTTCATATACAAAACAGACTCAAATGCCTAGTAAACTGCTTCTAATGCAATTTATAATGACTGTTCCTGCTCAACAGCTTTATGAAACTCAAGTATTTTGACAAAAATATTGGTATTTGGTACTCAAATGTTTAGAACTATCTAATTGTCCTTTATCTATAGTATTTTGGATTTAAGTTCACTAAGAAAGACATATTCTTACAAACTTAGAGAGTTTAAACCGATGAAGTTCAGAATTAGAGGGCTTATCTGATTTATTTTCATATGGGAAAAAAAGGATATGGAATAAGAGCCCTAAACATTCATCTGTAGTATTAGTCTTTATTAAGGTGGGTGGCTGTCAAATATTACATTTTCAAGTTTATCTAAAGTCATTATTTAAGCTGTTCTTGTGATGTGTTTGATTAAGTCACCTCACAGATAAGGGGACCAACTTCTACTCCATAGGAATTAGGTTTCAATATATACCACAGAGAAAGTTCAAGGACATCTGGCCCCAAACACTGAAAGCATTTTTGGTCACATCTAGGTAAAAGGATGTTTAAACAAGTTATGTTTCAACTTGATGAAAAGGACATCCGCTATTTCCAGTGAATAATCCCCAAGGTGAAAATTTTCAATCTACTGCCATATTCTATCAAACAATGCCTTCCCCTTCTGCTTCTGCCTTGGATAAAATCCAATTAGAATTATTTACAAAATCAGCTGCCAGAAAGACAGAAGTCTGTAGGTTGCTTTTATGTAATTTGTTATTTCCATCTTTTTCTATGAGAACATGTACAAGGAAACCCAATTAAAGGTTTCTGATTATTTTTATTTATTCTTATAATATTTAAGCAATATACATTCCGCCCAAATCTCCACCAAAAATCATAGAGTGATTTCATCATAACTCAAACTACAAATCTCAATTTTCTTTCCAAGCTTCCAGTGTTATAGAACACTGTCTGACATTTGACCCAGCAATTCCTCTTAGGTATATATCCAAGAGAACTGTAAGCACATGTTCACACAAAGACTTGTACGAACATTCGTTAACAGTATCATTAACAATAATCATAAGCAGAAACAACCCAAATGTCCAAAAACTAATGGCTGAATAGACAAAATGTAGTATATATGTACAATGAAATACTACTCAGCCATAAAAAAGAAAGTACTGATAGAGGCAATGACATAGATTGACCCTGAAGCATTATGCTAAGTGAAGAATTCAGACACAGAAGGCCACACACTGTATGATTCTATTTCTATGAGATGTCTAGAACAGGCAAATCCATGTAGACAGAAAGCAGATTAGTGCTTGCCTTGGGGTGAGGGAAGGGAGATAGGGAATGATTGCCAATGGGTAAGGGCTGCCCTTTAGGGATGATGAAAATATTCTGGTATTAGCTAGTGGTGATAGCTGCACAACCTTGTGGCTATGCTAAAGATCACTGAACTGTAAAATTTTAAAAGGTTAATTTTATGATACATAAATTGTATCTCAGTCTTTTAAATGGCATTTATAGCTATTTTAAAGAATACACTTGAATTTTTTCAAAAGTTACCTTTACCAGATCACTGAAACGTTAAACTAAAATCACACCTAGGTTTGATTCACAGGCCACTCTACTAAAAAAATGTATTCTCAAACATTTGAGAATAACTTGTATACAGATACTATATACAGATAATATCTGTAACTTGTATACAGATAATAAGTATGTACTACCAACAGTAAAAGAAATGCAAATCCACTAACTGGGATTTTCGTCTATCTGAGCAAGGCTTTTACTTTGGCACTGAAGAGTGTATGTTAGGCAAATCAGTATTACTGAGTTTTCACCTAAAATGAAAATAAATTTTAGGCTTTAGCATACTATTACAAATTAATTCTGCTAAATTCCACAGGGAAGAGAAACAACTTTTGTTAACAGTTATGTCCCAGAGTAAGAAATGCTTCCCATGAACATATACCATTTAATTTTCAAAGCACTCCATGCAGCAGCTGTTACAGTTCCCCAACAAAGAAGCCCAGGTCTGTTTTGCAGCAGTCTCTTTCTCTGCTTCATCTCACTGAGTAAATTTTATCTGTTAAAAGCAAACCTGAATGAGCAGAAAAGTTAACAGCAATCTGAAGGGCTTCTGAATCCCCTAGAGCTGACTCTGCGATCCTGGGAGAGGATCACACTCTTTTCCTATTGCAATCACTTAACACTTGCTGAAACAATTCTTGTCAGCACTTTCAACTCACTTGTCCCTTGGAGTGATAGTCAAAATACTTTAGCAGGAATATAAATTATTACCAATCAATATAAACCTACAATTTTAAATATATTCTTTTATTCCCTTAAAATATTAAAATACATGTATTATGAAACCTGCTTCCCAAGTGATTTAAGATACATCATAAACAATCCATCAAACCATCCTGATAATTCTTCAGTCATTTCTTGATTTTCAGATGTGGTTGGCATGGTCTTTCATTTGACTTGTCTTTCAGCTAAACGAGCCATGACTGATACTGGGAACAACATCAAACTTCTCCCATGACTGCTTCCACTAAAATGATGGTCACTAGGTGACTGGGATTCTGCCCATGTGGGACTCTACAGGCCTGCCTCCATGTCCGCTTCCATCTCTCCCTACCGGTCATCAAACCTCTGCTCCGTTCTCATCATTCACTCTCTTTAACCACTGGAGGATGAAGAGAGCAGAGGAGAAAAGAAAGGAAGCACGTGATGTCACTTGGGTGTGTGTGTCCTTTGGTCGTCTGCTAGGACCCAGGGCAGAGTCCCCTCCCCAGACCCCTTCCTCTGCGTGGAAACAGCTGCACCCCTCTCCTGAATGTGTCTCACACAAACCAAGGTTCCCTGAACTGACCTCACCACCTGTTACTGCAACCTGAGGAAGACAGGTTTCTGCTACTGGGACCCTAGTCCCTCAAATATTGCATTCTGTTTCCTTCAGTTAAGATTCCATAGGTATGTAGTCTTTGGCTTTCTTCTCACTCTACGCTTACTTTGGACCATTTTATCCTTTTCTATAAATTCAACTATAGCTTATAACTGATGCCTCCATGGCTGTAACTGTACCCTGAGTCTCTAAACCCATTAGGAAACTGCTCGGGTGCCATATTAACCACATCCAAAACCCAATTTGTCTTCCATCTTTTAATAAATAACATCCGTGCTTAACCAGCGGGCCAAACCAGAAACCTAACGGTTTTCCTAGTTTATTCCCTTTTCTTTGCACTTTCTAAAAAAGCCATATTCTAAGAACATGCCCTTTCCTCTTCCTCCCCACTGCTTAGACAAAATGGAGACGTCCTAACTCCACACCACGAATGATTGCCAGAGCCTCCTGACTCACCTCCCTGCCTCCAGTCTTCCTCCCAAATAAATATGATAAAATCATAAAGGAAAGCAGACTCGAAGCGAGGATATCTGAGGTCCAGAAGTCACACCGGTCTCTTACTAGGTGTATAAACTAAGGGAAGTCTATGAAGTTGCTGCACTTCAATTTCCTCATTTGCAAAATACAAACATCTACCTACACTGTAGGTTGTGTATAATATAATACGTCAGTGTCTGGTACAAGAGCCCTCTGTAATACTGAATTAAACTGAAGTGGGAATTATTAGAATAAGAATGCTGGGCACTAACTTGTGTTGGAACAATCTTCTGTTGTTGCGGCTACTTTCCAGTCTCTAAGTCGGGGGTGACTCTGACCGCATGGACTGCAGCCGGCCAGGCTCCTCTTTCCTCCGCTCTCTCTCAGAGTTTGCTCAGATTCACGTCCACTGAGTTGATGATGCTCTCTGACTGCTGCATCCTCTACCATCCCCTCCCCTCTTTTCCTTCAATCTTTCTCAGTATCAGGCTCTTTTGGAGATTCAGCAGTGAGTGTTCAGGGTAGATTTCCTTTAGGACTGACTGGTTTGATCTTCTTGCTGACAGTGGGACTCTCAAGAGTCTTCTCCAGTACCACAATTCAAAAGCATCAATTCTTTGACGCTCAGCCTTCTTCATGCCCCAGCTCTCACATCCATACACGACTAGCGGAAAAACCATTCCTTTGACTATAAGGACCTCCATCAGCAAAGTGATGTCTCCGTTTTTTAATACGATGCCTAGGCTTGTCATAGCTATCCTTCCAAGGAGCAAGCGTCTTTTAATTTCATGGCTGTAGTCACCATCTGCAGTGATTCTGGAGCTCAAGAAAATAAAATCTGTCACTATTTCTACTTCTTCCCTATCTATTTGCCATTAAGTGATGGGACTGGATACCATGATCTTAGTCTTTTGAATTTTGTTTTAAGCCAACTTTTTCACTCTCTTCTTTCACCTTCATCAAGGGGCTCTCTAGTTCCTTTTCACTTTCTGCCACTTTCTGTCATTAGAGTGGTATCATCTGAATACCTGAAGTTGGTCATATTTCTGCTGGCAATCTTGATTCCAGCTTGCAATTCACCCAGACTGGCATTTCACATGCTGCACTCTATGCATAGAAGTTAAATGGGAGACAATATACAGCCTTAATGCACTCCTTTCCCAATTTGGAACCAGTCAGTTGTTCCATGTTCGATTCTCACTGATGCTTCTTAACCCACAGACAGGTTTCTCAGTGGACAGGTAATGTGGTCTGGTACTCTCATTTCTTAAAGAATTCTCCACAGTTTGTTGAGATCCACACAGTCAAAGTCTTTAGTCAATGAAGCAGATGTTTTTCTGCAACTGCCTTTTTTCTCCATGGTCCAACGCATGTTGGCAATTTGATCTCTGGTTCCTCTGCCTCTTCAAAAACTCAGCTTGTATATCTGAAGTTCTTGGTTTATGAACTGTTGAAGTCTAGCTTGAAGGATTTTGAGCATAACCTTACTAGCATGTGGAATGAGTGCAACTGTACAGTAGTTTTAACATTCTTTGGCATTGCCCTTCTTTGGGACTAGAATGAAAACTAACCTCTTCCATTCTGTGGCCACTGCTGGGTTTTCCAAATTTGATGATACCTTGAGTGCAGCACTTTAACAGGATCATCTTTTAGGATTTAAATAGCTCAGCTGGAATTCCATTACCTCCACTGGGTTTGCTCATAGTAATGCTTCCTAGGGCCCACTTGCCTTCACACACTCCATGATGTCCAGCTCTAGATGAGTGACCACACATTAGGGTCATTAAGACTTTTTTTGTATAATTCTGTGTATTCTTGCCATCTCTTCTTAATCTCTTATGCTTTTGTTAGATCCTTACTATTTGTCCTTTATCATGCCCATCCTTGCATGAAATATTCCCTTGTTATCTCCAATTTTCTTGAAGAGATCTCTAGTCTTTTCCATTCTATTGTTTTCTTCTATTTCTATGCATGGTTCATTTAAGGCGGCCTTCTTAGGGAGGAGAGTTCAGGAACACGTGTACACCCGAGGCAGATTCATGCTGATATATGGCAAAACCAATACAATATTGTAAAGTAATTGAAAAATTAAATTAAATTTAAAAAAGAAGGCCTTCTTATCTCTCCATGCTCTTCTCTGGAACTCCACATTCAGTTGGGTGTATTTCTTCCTCCTTCCCTTGCCTTTTGCTTCTCTTCTTTCCTCAGTTATGTGTAAAGCCTCCTCAGACAACCACTTTGCTTTCTCGCATTTCTTTCGCTTTGGGATGGTTTTGGTCACTGCCTCCTGTACAATGTTATGAACCTTCATCTACAGCTCTTTAGGCACTCTTTGTTTACCAGATCTAATCCCTTGAATCTATTTGTCACCTCCACTGTATAATCATGAGGGAGTTGATTTAAGTCATTCCTGAATGGTCCAGTGGTTTTTCCTACTTTCTTCAATTTAAGCCCAAGTTTTGCAATAAGGAGCTCATAATCTGAGCCACAGTCAGCTCCAAGTCTTGCTTTTGCTGACTATATAAGACAATATTTAAAACTTCCTTAAACAAAGCAATGGTTTTCGGGGTTTTTTTGTCTTCTTTCCAATGTATTAGCTCATAGTTTAGAGGCCATCATTCTTTCAAAATGTTACCCTAGCTCAATGTGCATGATCATATTAGGAAGTAATAATAAATTACTTTAAGGGACACTATTGTTAGAATAGGGACCTCTCTGACTTGGTGCAAGTATGTTCAAACTGAGTAGGAAGTTCTCTCACCCATGCTTCCTACTTAGCATTCCCACCCCAAGCCTTACCAACTGACAGATGTCAAGAGTAACTTGATGAAACAGGATTTCAGAAAAGCACTAAGAATGTTCAGAGATAAAAAGAGAAACTGGGTGAAAAGACCTGCCTACACTTGGACAGTCTAAGTAGTGTGTATCCAACATTTACCTTAAAAGAATGGTCACAAACAGTCTCTGTGACCCAGAAAATGCCTATGAGAGATTTGCTCACGGTCACAGGAATTTGTAATATGATATAAACAATTAATTGCAATTAAAGCAGTCACAAGAAATGTACCCTGAATCATCTCATGTTTAAATGCAAATTTAAACTACATATTTTTATCTATGTAATTAAAATATTTTATTAAATAAATTTAATAAAATTTGTTGATATTTTATCAAGTAAATTTAATAAAATTTCTTAATATTTTATTAAAATATTTTATCTATGTAAAACAAAAGGAAGTGAGAGTCTTCAACCAGATACAGGATCTAAGATCATCAAATAAAAACCTGCAGGCTTTGCAGACCAAATGCTAACTAGCAAAGTGAGTTAATATAAAGTGTTTATCAGGGTAGATAAACAAGTCAGATTCCAATTCCAATGCCATCTCTAAGCTCATTTACAAAATGAGGTGGCAGCACAAGATGTCTTCCAACATCTCTTTCAGTTTTAAAATTACTTTCACATCAGGCAAATGGATGCTTTCAAAGCAAATTAAAATGCATGCAGAAAAAAACATAAATCTATCAGCATGCATATGCCTGGATTTCCCACTAAACCAAATGGACATCAAATCATTAAACTGGGTAGAGAAAAATTAAATATCCATCAAACGTATTTCCTTGTCTTTGGCACAGAGACTATATTTCCCATTCTTCCTTGAAGTTAGGTGTGGACCTGTAACTGGCCAATAAAATGTGGGCAGTAGGGATGGATGCCATTTCAAGAGCTGGCCCATAAAAACCTCAGGCATGACTCTGTACTCATCCTTTCCACAACCTGCCAGCTGTATGTTGACATCCTGGCTCATCTTGGAAACCACAAACTGGTAATGTCACAGCCCCAAGATCCTGGGTCTATGAATGACTAAGTAGGCAGAGCACACTCAAACCACCATCGCAAAGCCTGGACTTCAAATGAGAAAGAAATGATTCCTATTTTGTTAAGCCATCAAAATATCATAAGTTTATTCATTTGTTTCCTGTGAATGAATGGGAAGCTTCATTCTCATTAGTTCTGGTAAAGCACCTGAACTAACATCTCTCATACAAAATCTCACAAAAAGAAACACTCAATGTTTAGCTGTATCTTTTTCCCTTCACTAAATCCTTCCATTATTTATTTCAAAGGCTTGCAGATCTTTATGTCTTTATGTTCACTTTTTCACTAAGCTGTCTCAATTGTGCTAATATACTAAAATGATATCAAATTTTTCTGTACTGATATGAGCTTTATAATGTCTGTAAAGATTAGTATTGATCCTATTTTTGTATTATATCTAAGCAACAGCCCCTGGAAACATGTTTCCTTTTGGAAGCAACAAAAAACAGTCAAACAAAAATCTGCAAAAGCAAATCATTAGATAAAATATTCAGCTGAACAACAACAAAAAAGCTTCATTCTGTCAACATTTATCAAATAGCTATTAAGTGTCTAGGATACACCAGTTACCAATAACAAAAAACTTTCTGTAGAGACTTAATAGAGTCCACATTCTAGCAGAGGAAAAGAAACAATAAAGAAACATAATAAATAAGGAGATTAGAGATTATGTCAAAGTTGTTAAGTGCTATGGAGGAAAAAAGAGCAACCCAAGAGTTATAACGTGTCCTGGATTATTTAAGAAAAACCTTCATATCTGGGCAAAGAGAAATTTAAGCAATAAAGCCTTTAGCTGGGGTAAGGCTCTGAAGTTCAGCAGGTAAATTAATCCACACAATAAGCAAGCAGTGGTGCCACTTACTAGCTTATGACCTGGAACAAGGTGCCTAACTCTTAAGTCTCAATTTCCTCACTTATGAAGTGGTAAAAATATTTATGTCTCAGGGATACCGCAAAGGTCACATAAACATAAATATTTAACATATAAAGAACAACAGTTTTAAAAAATATCTGTAGCTGGCCCAAAACACTCACTCAACCCATCATTCACATTCTCGGATAAGAGAATTAAAATATTAGTGTCTGAACTTAAGTTTTCTGCACTAGGATGTCTCAAAATTAAATGACAATTTTTAATATTATCACAATGATATAAATTAAACCAAAAAAATATTTTTTTTCTTTGAGATGGAGGGCATTTCCCCCAACTGTAAATTTTTCAACAAGAGAAAAAAAAAAACTAAAAATATGATAGGGCACCAAAAAGTTTTAAGTGATTTATTTCAAGTAACTAATTATTTGTCATTTGTTTAACAATCCCTTGGGACAATCTGTAATGTACTCTGATAAGAAATGTGTAGAAAACAGACCTAACTTTTTGTTGTTGTTCAATTATTAGTAGGATACTCAGTGTTTGAGCTAACACAAGTATCCCTTAGGGAAATGCTCTGCGTGCCATTAGCACTATTCTTAATGAGGAAAAGCACGGAACTCCTTTAGTTCAATGCCAGAATTGTTTTATCTTCAAGTCAAAAGAACAACTATTTGGAGTAACACCAAAACAAGCATTTAACAATTACAAGCAGCAAGCTATTCATAAGCATCACATTGTTACTGCTACTCTAATTATAAATAAACTTATTTTATCAAGTAAAATATCTATGAGCAAATTTTTAAGTCCCAGATGCTTCTCTTGACTGTTTTACTCCTTACCTTTAAGGAAATAAATCTTTATTGCATCAATTTAAAGAACCTCATTTTATTTTAAAGACTTCCTAAAGAAAAGTGAGATACAAAGAATCCTCAAATATTTAATTCATGAGTAATCTCAAAATGTACAAATCTAAACAAAGTCTTAAATGGAATATGTACTTAGTCATTCAGTCATGTCTGAGTCTTTGTGACCCCATGAACTGTAGCCCACCAGACTCCTCTATCCACGGGATTCTCCAAGAAAGAATACTGGAGTAAGTTGCCATGCCCTCCTCCAGGAGATCTTCCCAATATTGTGGGCAGCCACTAGGGAAGCCCTAAATGAAATACAGTGCTTATAAGCACTAATCCTCATAAAATTCATAATCCTATGACTGTGATTTAATAATTCATAATCCTCACCCACTCCAGTATTCTTGCCTGGAGAATCCCATGGACAGAAGAGCCTGGTGGGCTACAGTCCACAGGGTCGCAGAGTCAGACACAACTGAGCTACTTCACTCACTCACTCACTCCTCAGTGACAGTGAAGCGGGAATATCTGAAGAAAGATTCCTTCCATCTCACTAATGCCCTAACTAAACTTTTCCCAAGAGTTAGTGCTTCCTTCCTGATTTAAGAAACACTCTACTGATTCAATGAAATGTCCCCTTTGCCTTTCTTCCCCATTCCTCGGTTTTGCTCTAAAAGCCAAGCATGACTTCTTAAGTAACATTCTGTATGTCACTATCCATATAGTCCTTGCTCTTATTTAAAGCTTTCCCTTACACTTTACTCATTGATCAATGCAGGACCTACAATATAACCTACTGAGCCAAATGAAGCAAATCAACATCTCTAGATTAATTACGCCTCTTTCTGAACTTCACATGAATGGAATTATACAGTCAGATACCCTTTTGTGTCTGCTTATCTTGTCCAACAGAATGAGAAATTCATATTTGATGCTGCACATCTTTACCCTTTTCTAATGCTACACAGTACTACATTGGACAATTACACCACAATGTACCTACCCACTGACCTGTTGATCTTTTACTTTTAGGATATTATGATTATAGCTGTTCTGAGGTCTCCTGCACATGTTTTTTGGTGATATAATCTCACTTTTCTCGGATACATACCCACAAGTAATCACAGGGTAGAGGCAGGTTTTTGGCTAGATGCTGCCAAACTGTTTTTTTAACGGCATGGTCAGTATTTACAATTTAGTTATGCTGGTGACTGAATGGTACCTCATTTGGTTTCACTCTACACTACGCTAGTGAATAATGATGCTGAGCACTTTTTCATGAATATTCATAGTTATCTGAATATTCACATTCTGAGGCCCCTATTCAACTTTTGTCCATTTTAAAAACTGACTTCTTATTGATTTGTAGAATTCTCCACATATTCTGTATGAGTTCTCTATCAAAGTATGCATTTAAATGTCATCTCTCAGACTTCAATTTGCATTTTTGCTTCCTTAATGATGTCTTTTGATAAAGACAATTTCTTAATTTTAACAAAACTCAATTGATCCAATTTTCCTTTAATAGTTAATACTTTCTTCTCATTTAAAAAATAAATCTTTCCTACTACAAGGTCATAGAGACATTCTCACATGCTTTCTTCTAGAGGCCTGTTTGACTTTCACTTCGCCTTTCTTCCTATCATTACCTCTGGTCTTCTCTCCCAATCCTCCCAAATTTGTCATAGGCAAGGCTGTGCGGCCTCACAACATAAACGGAATCCATAAAGCCTTTTTAATTATGTGTGCTATTAATTTAAAAATCAAATAAATCCCTGATAGTAAATAATAAATTATGAGGATGGAAATGTAACTCCTTTCAGAAGATACCATAATGACTCTTCATAAAACTATTCTATCACTTTAGCTTACAATAACGTATCTTCAACTTTAACTGATATACACAGGCAATTTCTCTTACTAATTATTAAGACATTTCAACAACCACAAGTTGACATTTCTGAAAAACAAGTGCTGAAAAGATAAATATTCAGGCTAAAACTGAACATACATTGAACAGATACCAAATGAACTCATTTCTTACTACTGAACTGACCTGAGCTCAATGGAATCAGCTCTTTGACAGAAAGCAACTTCCATTTACTTCTATAAATATGAATCAAACCTTGACTTTGTCTTTCTGCAAATTTTAGAGTATGCCTGAATTATACAGTTCTCTCTCCCATCAGTGAACTCACAACAAGAAAAGGATGAAGAGGATCAGATCAAGTACTTTCAACGTTTGTGCAACTGATTTATAAATGGTGATAATCACCATGATCCAATACTCCATGAAACTTTTTAAATGAATATGTAAAGCCCAGTATTATCCTAGAATTCAAAGTATGGAGTCACACCATGAGATGTTTTGGTCCATCTGGCTGGGTGATACATCCTCTTTTTATGAACCTACTCTGACTGAAACTTAGAGCCACAGGTGAAATATATGCTCAGTGGGGAATGAGATACACCCTGTCTGAATACACTCCACTCATTCGAGAATCAAGTTTCTCTATTGAGAGTGTCTCCTCAATTACTTTATCAAAATCTATCAATAAGTATCACTACACAGGAAAATAAAGCCAAGTAAGAAATTATGTTACTACTCAGAAGTCCCAATTTTTTAAAGCCAATAATATTTCACTAAGTGTTAACTGTAATTCATGCAATGTATACATAAATCATTTAACATACTATTTTCTTTTAAACGTTACCACTAAAGTACACCTAGACTCACCTGTAGTAATGGCTCTGTGGAATTGATGCATGTCTTCTACTGAGAGCTCTTGGGCTACCTGCAGTATCTTTTGTCTGACTCCATCCAATTTAACTTCTGATTCAGTCAATATTTCTTCCATATCAGGAGCACTACAATCAAGATATTGGCAACTTTAAAAATATCAGTCAGATGTTTTGGTAGTGAAAAACTGAAATAAAATACATATCAACTAATGCACAGCTAAATAAATATCCTATGTATCTTGAAACTTCTAACATAAAGTACAACTATAATTTATTAAAAGTAGGTTAAAAAATGGAAAATGCTTTAACATAATAGTCAGTGTAAAGTATAAAAAGCTGTATTTATAACATAACCATAACTACAAGAGAAATTATGTTCATAAAAATCTGATATATGGAAAAAGAAGTTGTGGTACATATATACCAGTGGAATATTACTTAGCCATAAGGAGTGAAATTAGGTTGTTTGCAGTGATGTGGATGGACCCAGACTCTGTCATACAGAGTGAAGTAAGTCAGAAAGAGAAAAATAAATATTGTACATTGAAGCATATGTATGGAATCCAGAAAAGTGGCTCTGATAACCCTATCTGCAGGGCAGGAACGGAGATGCAGATGCAGGGAACAGACTGTGGACGCTGCAGGGGAAGGAGGTGGTGGGACAGACTGAGGCAGCAGCGTTAACATACACACACTCAGTTCAGATCAGGTGCTCACTCGTGTCCAACTCTTTGGGGCCACACAGACTGCAGCATGCCAGGCTTCCCTGTCCATCCCCAACTCCCGAAGCTTGCTGAAACTCACGCCCACTGAGCTGGTGATGCTATCCATCTCATCCTGTCATCCCGTTCTCCTAGCTTCCATCCTTCCCAGCATTACAGTCTTTTCCAGTGAGTCAGTTCTTCGCATCAAGTGGCCGAACTATCGGAGCTTCAGCTTCAGCACCACTCCTTCCAATGAGTATTCAGGACTGATCTCCTTCCATGTGTCAAAGAGGAAACTAACGGGAAGCTACTATATAGCACAGGGAGCTCAGCTTGGTGCTCTGTGATGACCTAGCCAGGTGGGACGGGGTTGGGTGGGAGTGAGGCTCAAGAGTGAGGGGACATATGTACACTTACAGCTGATTCATGCTATTGTACAGCAGAAACTAACACAACATTGTGAAGCAGTTATCCTCAACAAGACATCTAGAGAGGTCTACTTTTAGTCAGATGGAATAACATGAAGAGGATTTGTCATCCCACCATAAACAGCTAAAGAGAAACAAACATATAAAAAATAAATACATAAAAAGGTTTTCAGACATTGTGAAACAAGCAGCACAGGCCAGCATAAGAGTGAAAAATAGTACAAGTGCCCTGGGGCTGTCCCTCTGACTGCCTGAAGCTTCCAAATGACAGTGTAGGCTGAGAAACTCAGGTGGCCCCTGGGAGTCTCCCACAGTGGAGGTCGAGGAGATGGGCGTCCACAGTGGTCAAGATGGCTAACACTTGCAAGGCAAAGAAACAAAGGAGAAAACACATGCAGAGAATTTCAGAGATCTACAGAGAGGACTACTCATGTCTTCAGTTGAATTTTGATTAGTGCGAACTTGTGAGGCTAAAAAAAGGCCCAAGTGAACAGATAAAATAATCTCAAGAGCCCATACAAGACCAGAAACAGTTGATTCATCACTGGCATACTGACACTACAAAACATATTAAAGGAAGTTCTTTAGGCAAAAGAAAAATGATGCCAGATGAAAACGTGGTTCCATTAATAAAGGAACAAGGGACATCAGAAGTGGTAAATATATGGGAAAAGAACTTTAATTTAAAAAATCATACTGTTTAAAAATAATAATGTATTATAGGGATTAGTACTTTTATTTAAAGAATATTATTTTCAAATTTTAAGTAAAAATAATAATCCCCAAAATAATTATTATTTTTACTTAATATAAATTTTTAATTAAAAATTTCCCATATATTTACCATTTTTGGTATATTATGGGGATTATCAACTAAGCCTATATCTTCCCTGGTGGCTCAGAGGTTAAAAGCATCTGCCTCCAATGCGGGAGACCCAGGTTCAATCCCTGGGTCAGGAAGATCCCCTGGAGAAGGGAATGGCAACCCGCTCCAGTATTCTTGCCTGGAGAATCTCATGGATGGAGAAGCCTGGTAGGCCACAGTCCACGGGGTCGCAAAGAGTCGGACACGACTGAGTGGCTTCACTCACTTGCAGGCTAAGCCAGGTGGCACTGCAGTAATGGAGCTGCCTGCCAGTGCAGGAGTGCAGGCTCCACCCCTGAGATGGGGAACCCCTCTGAGTAGTAGATGGCAATCCGCTCCAGTATTCTTGCTTGGAAAATTCCATGCATAGAGGAGCCTAGAGGGCTACAGTCCACAGAGCCACAAAGAGTCAGACGTGACTGATCATAAATAAGATGAAGCAGGGATCATAAATAAGATAGAAGTAGCATGCATTTCAGTAGCACAAAGGCCAGCCAAGCCTGTAAAAGTGAGACGGAAAAGAAAGAATAGAATTACAGGGTTTATATATTATAGGCAAAGTGATATGCAAGCCGTCCTTACTCTGCACAGTATCACGTTAACTGAAATCTGTGCATATCAACACTGTGACCTCAGTTTACAAAGTAACTATTACCACAGAACCATGCAAAGCAAAGACAAGATTCTGAAATGCACAAGTTTCAGTTAACATAGTATTGTACAAAGTAAGGACAGCAGGCTGTGACAAGTCATATGTTACAAGCCATAAAACAACCACTACAAAAACCAAAAAAAAAGTACAGCTAATAAGCCAACAAATAAGATAAAAAATGGAATTATAAAAAATACTGAATCCAAAATAAGGCAAAAAGAAAAGGGAAATGGATCACAGGTTGAATTCCAACCACGTCAATAATCACATTAAATGTAAATGATCTAAACACCTATGTAAAAGGCAGAGATTAGATAAAATTGATAAATGGATTAAAAAACAAAAAAGATAAGAAAGCCTTTTAAAATATATACAGTGTTAAAGTGTTAGTCACTCAGTCATGCCTGATTCTGTGACCCCATGGACTGTAGCCACAAGGCTCTTCTGTCCATGGAATTTTCCAGACAAGAATACTGGAGTGGGTTGCCATTCCCTTCTCCAAGGGACCTTCTTGACTTTGGGATCGAACCCAGTCTCCAGCATTGCAGGCAGATTCTTCACTGTCTGAGTCACCAGGGAAGTCCAGACATAAATAGATTAAAAATAAAAGGATGAATAAAGATATACCCTGTTAACATTAATCAAAAGAAAATGAGAGTAGTTATCAATATAATAACAAAGCAGATTTCAAAACAAAGAATATTTCCAGGGATATAATCATGCTAATAATGGGTCAATTCATCAAGTCAACAGAACAATCCTAAATGTCATTTAATACATCAAATGAAAGAACTTAAATACCTCAAGCAAAAACTGATAGAACTGCAAAAAGAAATAGGCAAATTCACAATTATAGTCAAGAGATTTCAACACCTCTCAATAATTGACAGAACAAGTATATGTTAATAAAAATCAGAAATGTCATAGATGATTGGACAGCACCATCAACCAACTTGACTTAGCTGACACAACAGAACACTACACCCAACAGCAGCAGAGTACATATACTTTTCAAGTGTACATAAGGTCCAGAGAGACCATATTCTGGGTCAAAACCAAGTTTCAGTAAATTTGAAAGAATTCAAATCATAAAAAACATGCTTGGAAAACTCCCAAGTATTTGGAAACAAAACAACATCTAAATAACCCAAGATGAAATCAAAGATGAAAATGAAAATGAAAAAATATTTTGAACTGAATGAAAATGAAAAAATATCAAAATTTGTGGAATGTGGCTAAAATGTACTTAGAGATGTAAAAGGGAAACAGATAGCAATGTATTAGAAAGAAGAAATGATCTCAGTTTCTTCTTTGATCCCAGCTTCCACCTTAAGAAATTCTTCAGAAAAGGAACAAATGAATCCAAAGTAAACAGAAAGAAGGAAATAGCAGAAATCAATATGTCAGAAAACCATACAGAATATCAATGAAATCAACAGTAGTCCTTTAAGATCAACAAAATTGATAAACCTCTAGCCAGACAGATCAGGAAAGAGAGAGGATACGGATTACCAAGTTCAGGAATGAGAGAGAGAATGTTACAACAGATTCTACAGAAATAAAAAAATTATGAAAGAAAATGAAAAAATTTTTTAAAAGATCAAACTACCAAAGCTCACTGGTAAAGAGATATCTACCTTTAACTATTTATTTTAACCTTTTTTTATTAAAGAAAATGAAACTACAGTTAAAATATGAAAAGTGCTCATTAAGAGTAGTTATCTTTATGCATTCTGTCTGATTTCCTTCATGAAGTGTTTTACTTTCTCTAGTTTATAATTTTTCTGAAGTTTACTATTAGTTTACTAATCAAAAAATGTTAGGGACAATATGGAAACAATTAGGATAAAAAAAGCATAACATATGAAATCTGCTTACTGATAATGGCTGTCACTGTATTTCACTCACTGACTTCTTTCACTCAGCACCTTAACTTCTCTGTCATTTTTAATATTTCTAAAGATTATTATTTTCTAAGTTTACTATAATGAATATTTATTATTTTTTGGTAGACAACCATAAGGTAACATTACACAGTAACATGGTTTTCTCCAAAATATGAAATTCTCCTGTCACAGTTTTACTATTTCTTTAAACTGCTGAATATTGACAATTGTTTTAGAACTGAAATTTCTATTGAAAAAGGTGTTCATAATTCACCAGATCAGTGTTGCTTTTTTTCATAATACAAGCTCAAGTGTGTATAAGCTACCTGAAAACTGGTTCAAAAAACAAGCAAAAAACTAATTTTATAACTAAGTATAGAAAAGAAAAGGGTAATAGTGGCACATTCCACTAATCTACATGTGGCAAATTGTTTCCACTTAATGGAATAAAAATTATTTCAGAGTAACCTTAAAAGCTGTGCGTGAATAGAATACTTCAATACTACTTTAGTAATAAAAAGCTCAAAAATTACACTTGGACTTGCTTAAATACTTTGTCAGACACACAGTGGAGAGCCAATCCTTGCTAACCTTCTGGAGGCATGTGGGATTGGCAATGTAACAAAAATCTCTCTTTGTGAGCTACAGGGTGGATGATTTCTGTCTCAATGCAGAACAGAAAAGCAAAGAAAGATAGTCAAATAAAATACGAAACAAAGATGAGAAAATGGAGATACCCAGCTGCATTCATAAAATATTCTACTTCCCTCCTCTTAATCTAGGCTAGTTTAAGTTCGCTTCTTTTATTTGCAACAAAGAAATCTATCAAATATACAGAGCTCCCTAGAAAAACAGTAAAGACCTACAGAAGGAACGTCACAGAGCTGAAGGTGGGGGAACTTGCAAAGATTTAAGCTTCTCTGGTGGCTTAAACGGTCAAGAATCTGTCTGCAATGCAGGAGACTGGGGTTCGATCCCTGAGTCAGAAAGATTCCCTGGAAGAGGACTTGGCAACCCACTGCAGTATTCTTGCCTGGGGAGCCTGATGGGTTACAGTCCATAAGGTCGCAAAGAGCCAAACAGGACTGAGCAATTAATACTTTCACCTACAAAAACAGTCAAGTCATAGTTTAAGAATATCACAGAGCTGAAGGTGGAAGAACTTAAGAATTCCCCCAAAGAATTAAACAGTCAACACTATCACAACTGCAAAAATGTAAATAAGAAAACAATAGAAGAGTATATACTAGATTTATCAATATGAGTGAAAAAAGGCAATTTCAATTCGGTGAGGCAGAAAGCCCAATGTCCAGTGAAATGAAAAATGAACGGGAAGATAAGTAGAATGCAGTGTTTACCTAATACTAAAATTTCTGCACATATCATCCAAGAAAAAGTTTTAATGTTAATAGGCTCTAATAAACCATTAAAGTTTAAATGTGTAGGAAAAGGAGTACGTCAAGGCTGTATATTGTAACCTTGCTTATTTAACTTATATGCAGAGTACATCATGAGAAACGCTGGACTGGAAGAAACACAAGCTGGAATCAAGATTGCCGGGAGAAATATCAATCACCTCAGATATGCAGATGACACCACCCTTATGGGAGAAAATGAAGAGCAACTAAAAAGCCTCTTGATGAAAGTGAAAGAGGAAAAGTTGGCTTAAAACTCAGCATTCAGAAAACGAAGATCATGGCATCTGGTCCCATTACTTCATGGGAAATAGATGGGGAAACAGTGGAAACAGTGTCAGACTTTATTTTTGGGGGGTCCAAAATCACTGCAGATGGTGACTGCAGCCATGAAATTAAAAGACACTTACTCCTTGGAAGAAAAGTGATGACCAACCTAGATAGCATATTCAAAAGCAGAGACATTACTTTGCCAACTAAGGTCCGTCTAGTCAAGGCTATGGTTTTTCCTGTGGTCATGTATGAATGTGAGAGTTGGACTGTGAAGAAGGCTGAGTGCCAAAGAATTGATGCTTTTGAACTGTGGTGTTGGAGAAGACTCTTGAGAGTCCCTTGGACTGCAAGGAGATCCAACTAATCCATTTTGAAGGAGATCAGCCCTGGGATTTCTTTGGAAGGAATGATGCTAAAGCTGAAACTCCAGTACTTTGACCACCTCATGCAGAGTTGACTCATTGGAAAAGACTTTGATGCTGGGAGGGATTAGGGGCAGGAGGAGAAGGGGACGACAGAGGATGAGATGGCTGGATGGCATTACTGACTTGATGGACAGGAGTCTGAGTGAACTCCGGGAGTTGGTATTGGACAGGGAGGCCTGGCGTGCTACAGTTCATGGGGTTGCAGAGTCGGACTGAACTGAACTGAGCGACTGAACTGAACTGATGTTCATAAACAATAGTTCTATCTCTGTGAATGTTCTTAACAAGACACAAATCCTTAGCTGTTCTGAAAATAAGAAAATTTCCTATTTAAAAAAAAATGTTTATTCTTAAAATAAAATCTACCTGCTAATAGCATCCTCTTGATCCTGGTGTTCAAAAAAAGTCAGCTAGTTACTGCCCACTGACTTACTGATAAATATAAAATACATATCAACCTGTATCCAACTGTAACAAATTTAAAGATATTTACTTACCTTGTAATTCTATGGAGGAGAAAAATCGTCCTTTTGCTTTCAACAGTTATATCTCGACTCAGTTTCACAAGTCTCTCGTATTTGTCATGTCTTGCATCAAGTTCCTGCTGAAATGCTAAAAACACATTATTATGACCATAAGCATGCTTGTTCTACATTTGAAAGTATAATGAAACAATATAGTCAGTATATAGGAGAAATCAACTTATTTACTTTTAAAATACCTAGAAATCAAAAACTCTGCTACTAACCAAGATACTCTTTCTTTAAACACAGGTATGCCTTAACTAGATTTTACCACCCAGAGCCTCACAATGAGATGTATACTGTAACAAATTATCTGTTCTAATAAAGAGATTGTTATCACAAAATTACCACATATAACTACTTATAAAAAATACTTTCAACTACTTCACTAAATTATGTAAAGTTATTTTTAATTACCTTACCATGCACAATGTAAATATCCACAAAAAATAAACCAGAATTTTCAAATTATGCTTTAAACCTTAAACATCAACTTTTTGAATTCTCAAGCACTAGGTATTGTAATACCCATAAAGCACTTAGTTAATAACCACTTTATTTTAGAAGAATTATCATTCCAAAGAACTAGCAAGTTGCCTGGCAGTCCACAGTCATACTTTCAACCTGAATACAAAAGTGTATTCAGAACCTGAATAAACTATTAACCAAATTAGCAGCTAACAAAGGCCTAAATATATCCGGTCTTTTATTACTGAGATAATAATTAGGCTAGGATTTTGCCTAATATTTGAAGACAATCAAACGCATTCACATTTTGACCGTATTAATCACCACTGTGAATTAGATACTAGGAATAAAAAGTTAAATAAGGCAGTTTCTATCCTCAAGCTCAGTCCAGTATGAGACAGATGGAATGAAAGAACTGAATGCGATGATGTTACAATAAATATATACAAAAGGCTCAGTAAAGCAGGAATTATGTTTTTCTTGTTCACTATCAACATTTGCAAAAACACAGTATTAGCAGTGTTCAGTCACCCAGTCCTGACTCTCTGAGACCCCATGGACTGTAGCCCCACAGGATCTCCTGTCCATGGGATTTTACAGGAAAGAACGCCTGAGCAGGTTGCCATTTCCTACTCCAGGGAATCTTCCCAACCCGAGGATCAAACCTATGTCTCTTGCATCTCCTGCATAGGCTGCCAGATTCTTTACCACTAGCACCACCTGGGAAGCCCTTGCTAGAACACAGATGTTCAATTAATACGTCTTGACTAAATGGATGAATGTTCAATGAACGCAATGTCTGTCACCAAATTTGCTTGGGAGGAAAATCAGAAAAAGATCAGAAAAGTAGGAAGAAGATACTTGGAATGGGTCTTTAAAAAAATTACAGAACATCAGCGGGGCAATGGAGCACCAAGCTAGAAGCTGCTGTTGCTGCTAAGTCGCTTCAGTCGTGTCCGACTCTGTGCGACCCGAGACGGCAGCCCTCCAGGCTCCCCCATCCCTGGGATTCTCCAGGCAAGAACACTGGAGTGGGTGCCATTTCCTTCTCCAATGCATGAAAGTGAAAAGTGAAAGTGAAGTTGCTCAGTCGTGTCTGACTCTTAGTGACCCCATGGACTGTAGCCCACCAGGCTTCTCCGTCCATGGGATGTGCCAGGCAAGAGTGCTGGAGTGGGGTGCCATTGCCTTCTCCAAGCTAGAAGCTACTCCAGGTCTAAAGAGCAATACCTCAGGGGGGCAATGGGGCACCAAGCTAGAAGCTATTCCAGGCCTAACGAGCTACGAAGACAAAGGCAGGAAGAAACATCAGACAGCAAAACATGCTTGGAAACAAGCAATGGCGTGCATGAGCCCGTAACAACAGGGAGCACCTGACCCAGCGCAGCTTCTCCACTGCGCATACGGCTCTAGCAATACGCTCTTTCCTCAGTCCCAGGTAGTGTCTTACACCACTCAAGATCACTGTTATGCGCTGTGACAATCTTCGAATATGTCCACGATTTACTTAATACTCCTCCTTTCAAAACTTGGCACCTAATTCCCTTTCTCTGAAACATGAGGCTGAGTTTTAAACTGCCTCATTCCTAACTAATTAACTATAGCAAAAGTGACATGTATGATATCTAAGATTGGGACATAAGAGAACTGTGGTCTTCTCCCTCCCTCTATCTGGGGAAGCCAAATGCTGTAACACAAGGACACAGGGACACTCAGGTAGTACTATGGAGGGGTCCACATGGGTCAGTCAGCTAGAGCTGACTGCTAGCAGAAGGCCTAAGTGACTGATAGTTGTGGATCCTCCAACTCAATTCAAGTCTTCAGGTGACTCCAAGTTATGTGAACCAATAGCTAAGCCTGTCCTGGATTCCTGAACTACAGAAACTATACAGAATAGGATGCTGGGGGGATTCTGTGCTGGTCCAGTGGCTAGGTCTTTGCGATTTCACTGCAGAGGAGCATGGATTCAATTCCAGGTAGGGGATCTAAGATCTTGCCTGCCACACAGTGTATACAAAAAAAACAGGATGCTGGACAGAAGACAAGAGTTACGTGAATTTTGTTTTATACTTTGTTTTGCAAAGAGGAATTTTCCCAAGTTAATATACGAGAAAAGAGAATCTGGGACTAAACATACACATATAATTTACATGCACTTGAGTGCCACTCTCTGCAAAAAGATACAGCGAAAACAAAAATACAGCATTTCCCTCCTGGTTCGATGGCTGAGACTTCACCATTCAATGAAGAGGGTGTGAGATCAATGCCTGGTGGGGATCCCACATGCCTCATGGTCAAAAAATCAAAACAGAAAATAGAAGCAGCTATTATAACAAATTGAATAAACTTTAAAAATGTTCCACATTAAAAAAAAAAAATCTTTAAAAAAAACAACAAAAAAGTCTCCAAAAGCTTAGCGGAGAAAACAAAACCAATACACGTTTAAAATATCCATACATATACAGCTGATATGTATGCTTGTGTATCAGGTGCACAGTAATTTCCAGTTATGTGGCAGGTCTGATGTTAATTAATGTTTACCTGTGAAACTTAAAAGGGGGAAAAAAAAAATCAAGACTTGTAATCTCAATTTTCATGACAGACCGAGCATCACTGGAAAAGCTCCAGGAAAATTCTGAGACTGAAGCATAACATAGTTAAGTGATCCTTTTTACAACCTCTTTAGTTCTCTTCCCTTCACCAGTGTACATGATAGAGAACTTACATTTGAAGGCCAACATCACAGGTGAAGATGAATTAACATCCTTCCCTTCTCTTCTCTGGTTATGTGGGAAATTGTCATGCTTCCTTTTCCTGAACCCTCCTGATCCTTACACAGAGAAGGAAAAAAAGGTTGGACAGGGCTCTCCCATCGCCAGTACTTGACAACATATAATAGAGGTAAACCCCTTTCTTCCTTAAAACCAGACCTCCCCTGGGCCGTCATCGCAGAGACTTTCTCAGCAAACGGACAGAAAAGCAGCCCTACCTTCCCCCACCACCTCCCAAACCTTAAGCTCATCCAAACCTCCCACAGTGGGTTCCCTGATCTGGAACAAGGCGGGGCAATTACCGAACTAAGATAAAAGGCTCGAGGATTAAGGAAAAGAGGTAAATAGAGCCAATGTGGCCGGGGGGATCACCAGGGCCGCCGCCCCCCCGAGTCTGCGCGGGGAGAAAGCATCTTTCAAGGGTGGGAAGTGGAAAATGCGACCAAAAGGCTGGATTAAATAAATAAATCACGCCCAGAGCTGCTGAGGATGCCACCTTCTTTGCTGCTCATGTCGTCACGGCCTACGGCGAGGAGAGGAGACTAAGCGCCTCGGGGCGAGCAGGCTACGCGCGGCGGCGGCCGAAGAGCCCTCGACGGCGCTCTGTGCAGCCGGCCGACGTCAACGCACTAGCCGGAAGCGCGCGCCAGCCACCACTCAGGCTTCTCTCTCCGCCTGCGCACACTTCCGGCCGCGGCCCCGCCCCGCCCCCGCCGGCTCTGCCCCGCGCTTGGCCCGAGGACCTTGCGCCCGGGCGCTGTTTGTCGTAGCTGCCCTCTGTTGTGCCTGAAAACAGAAGCGACCTTACACGCTTTTCCGTATTAGGTTCATAAAAAAGACGACCGCATCCCTCTGAGAGTGAGAACAGTGTGAAGGCTGGACAGCGACGGAAGATGTATACTTTTTTTTCTTTTTCTCAAGGCGCCTGTGGAACACCCTCGCGTGCGCCCCCCGCATGGGCCCCTGGCCCCCGCGCGGTGCATAGTGGGGTTTGTAGTTCGCCGCTGAAGGCGGCCCTGCGGTGCCGGGGAACCTGCGGGTGAGAAACGGAGCATCCCTACGTCTCCTGTGCGGTGGTTTTCTTGTTATCGAGGCTGACCCTTGCAGAGATGGAAGTCTTTTCCGTTCCTGGCGGTGACGCCAGCAGCTAAAGTGATGAAAATATGCATATCAGTCAGTGCAAGACGTTCCTGGTTATTTCTCCCCTGTGTATCCCCCTCCCGCCCCTCCGTCTCCCCCTTTCCCTCCCTCGTCTTGTGTCCTCCGTTGTGCTCCTCTCCGGAATGCCTGCTTTCGCCGTGGTCTCCGTCGCTGAGTGACTGTGTGACCTTAAGGAAATAATTCATCTCTAGCTCAATTTCTTCATCTGAGAAATAGGGTTAAATGTGGACCCGCCTCATAGGATTATTTGACCATTAAATGTGTTACCACTAAGAAGCGCAGAAGAGTTTTTCACATAGTAAATTCTCAGATAAAGATTAGCTTTGATACCCTTCTCCCACCGTCGCTTTCCAAAAGGAACGTGCGCTGCAGCATCCTCTAGGGTAGAACTCGGGCTGAGGCTGGACGGCCTGGGGCTGGTTGGGAAAACAAGTACTGTATTTTAGTACGTTTTCCCTAAATAACCTCTTTATTGTAGGCACTTTATATACACAGCCTTTCCTCCTTGTTTATTTAGTAACAAAGGAACAGTGGTTGAAATGAAATAACTTGGCAGTGATTTCTAGCGCCTGACAGACCTGTGTCATAGGAAGGTTTTCTATTCTAGCTAATCTCTGGGGTCTCTTCAGCTCTGGAGCAAGACACTTGGGAAACACCACGCATTTCGTCTCTGCAGCTTTGAATACATGTATCAATTAGCCAGATTCCTGGTGGATAAAGGAAGACCTGGACTTAACTGCTTTGCTGATGATGTTGGTCGTAAAATTCTGAGTTTGTGTGAAGTCTGATCCTACTGACCCTTATCTACCAGTGGTCTATTTGACCATGACCAAAAAAAAAGAACTTTCATATAATTGTAATTATTTTAACGTGACTCCTTCTACATCTAAGGAAGCCAATTATTTACATTATTAGAGTCAGTGCTTACTTGAACTATATAGTGGGGAAAAGGGTATTTTTCCCCACTCCACTGATATAGCAGTCCACAAGACCTCAACTTGCCCATACCTGGATCCATCATCTCCTTTTCTTTCTCCAGCCACCACTCCTGTTCATCTGTTCAACTACAGCAGTGTTTCATTGAACTGCTTTTCACTTCTTTCTCCTTAGAAACTTAGTTTCTAACCTATAATGTTTCATAACCTATAATGATGCCTCATAGTACTTAATGGAGGTGAATCCCAGGAATACTTTCCCAGTACTCATTTGCATATGTCGTTACCCCAGGTGTCCCAACTGTAGCTGCTCCTTTGTCAGGAAATGCCTCTCAACCTATGTGGCACCTGCAGAAGGCATCTCCACCCTGTCTACTTGTTTTATTGCTTCAAATGCATAAACAGTTTTGGTACTTAGTGGGACATATTTTCTTTTGTTTTTAAGGGAAACCTACCACCCTTAGTTGGGGCAAGGAAGGTAGAAGATTTTCAGTAAGATTTCACTGCTGGAATGGTGTTCTTTCCTCCTCATATTGCATCCTATCTGGCCACATCTGACTCTGAATAAAGTCCTACACCTTTTAAATGCACCTGTTTTATTTCAGTCCATAAATCCTCACATTTGTCACCTTTACAGGAAAAAGTACCGCATGCAAAAACTGGTTTTGATTACTTAACACAAAGTCAGTTAAGAGACAAAACGTGGGTCTGAGCTTCCCCATCTACCTTATTGTGTGCTTATTACATAAAGCAGGGGAGATGGGGGAGGTGTCAGGGAGCCAGGTGGGACAGGGAGCTATGAGAAACTGCCAGAAACTTGAGTGACCATTTCTAAATTGATAACTATAATATTTAAAAGAACCTGTAGGATCTAAAGTGGTATTGTGAAGTGTACACATACCATTTCACAGATATATTTTTCAAGCAATGCTAGAAAGTAATTGGAATCACTGCAGATGGTGACTGCAGCCATGAAATTAAATGATGCTTACTCCTTGGGAGAAAAGTTATGACCAACCTAGATAGTATATTCAAAAGCAGAGACATTACTTTGCCGACTAAGGTCCGTCTAGTCAAGGCTATGGTTTTTCCTGTGGTCATGTATGGATGTGAGAGTTGGACTGTGAAGAAGACAGAGCGCCGAAGAATTGATGCTTTTGAACTGTGGTGTTGGAGAAGACTCTTGAGAGTCCCTTGGACTGCAAGGAGATCAGCCCTGGGATTTCTTTGGAAGGAATGATGCTAAAGCTGAAACTCCAGTACTTTGGCCACCTCAAGCAAAGGGTTGACCCATTGGAAAAGACTGATGCTGGGAGGGATTGGGGGCAGGAGAAGGGGACGACAAAGGATGAGATGGCTGGATGGCATCACGGACTTGATGGGCGTGAGTCTGAGTGAACTCCAGGAGTCGGTGATGGACAGGGAAGCCTGGCATGCTGCAGTTCATGGGATCGCAAGGAGTCAGACACGACTGAGTGACTGAACTGAACTGAAATGAATAGGAAATTAATGTTCTAGATCTTTACTGAAGAGGGAAGTTGGCATTTCAGGGAGTAATAGGGATGGGCAAAACCACAATGAGATACCACTTCACATCCCAGTAGGCTGACTATAATAAAAAAATAATTACAGAAAATAAGTATTAGTGGGGATACAGAGAAATCAGAAGTCTCCTATGTTGGTAGGAAGGATGTAAAAAGGTGCAATCACTATAGAAGGCATTTGGCAGTCTCAAAACTTAAACATGAAATTGGCATATGACCCAAATAATTCTAGGAGTGTACCTTGTGCACAAATGATCATAACAGCACTCTTCATAATAAGCAAAGGGTAGAAGCTACCCAAATTTATATCAGCAGATGACTGGAGGAACAAAATATGGTATATCAGTACAATGGAGTTAAAGACCAAGGGAAAATTTCATACAAGAGTGGGCACAGTAAAGGACAGAAGCAGCAAGAACCTAACAGAAGCAGAAGAGATTAAGAAGAAATGGTAAGAATACAGAAGAAATATGCAAAAAAGGTCTTGATGACCCTGATAACTGAGATGGTGTCACTCACCTACAGCCAGACATTCTGGAGTGTGAAGTCAAGTGGGGCTTAGGAAGCATTACTATGAACAAAGCTAGTGGAGGTGATGGAATTTCAGGTGAGCTGAAAAGATAATGCTGTTAAAGTGCTGCACTCAAGATGTCAGCAAACTTGGAAAACACAGGATTGGCCACAGAACTGGAAAAGGTTAGTTTTCATTCCAGTCCCAAAGAAGGGCAATGCCAAAGAATGTTCAGACTACTGGATAATTGCACTCATTTCACATGCCTAGCAAGCTAATGCTCAAAATGTACAAGTTAGGCTTCAACAGTACATGAACTGAGAACTTCCAGATGTACAAGCTGGATTTGGAAAAGGTAGAGGAACCAGAAACCAAATTGCCAACATCTGCTGGATTATCGAAAAAGCAAAGCAGTTCCAGAAAAACATGTACTTCTGCTGCATTGACTATGCTAAAGCCTTTGACTGCATGGATCACAACAAACCGTGGATAATTCTTCAAGAGATGGGAATACCAGACCAGCTTACTTGTCTCCTGAGAAACCTGTATGCAGGACAAGAAGCAACAGTTTGACCTGGACCTGGAACAACAGACTGGTTCCATAATGGGAAAGGAGTACATTAAGGCTGTATATTGTCATCTTGCTTATTTAACAGATATGCAGAGTACATCATGAAAATGCTGGGCTGGATGAATTACAAGCTGGAATCAAGATTGCTGGAAGAAATATCAGCCTCAGATATGCAGATGCACTCCAGTGGCAGAAAGTGAAGAGGATCTAAAGTCTCTTGATGAGGGTGAAGGAAGAGAGTGAAAAAGCTGGCTTAAAACTCAGCATTCAGAAAACTAAGATCATGGCATCCTGTCCCATCACTTCATGGCAAATAGATGGGGAAACAATGGAAACAGTAAGAGACTTTTTATTTTGTGGAGCTCCAAAATCATTGCAGATGGTGACTACAGCCATGAAATTAAAAAAACACTTGCTCCTTGGAAGAAAAGCTGTGAGCAACTTAGACAGCAATTTAAAAAGCAGAGACATTACTTTGCCAACAAAGGTCCATCTAGTCAAAGCTATGGTTTTTCCAGTAGTCATGTATGGATGTGAGAGTTGGACTGTGAAGAAGATAGAGCGCAGAAGAATTGATACTTTTGAAATGTGGTGTTGGAGAAGACTCTTGAGAGTCCCTTGGACTGCAAGGAGATCAAACCAATCAATCATAAGGAAATCAGACTTGAATATTCATTGGAAGGACTGATGTTGAAACTGAAACCACAATACTTTGGCCACCTGATGCAAAGAACTGACTCACTGGGAAAGAACCTGATGCTGGGAAAGATCGAAGGCAGGAGGAGAAGAGGATGACCGAGGATGAGCTGGCTGGATGGCTTCGCTGACTTTATGGACATGAGTTTGAGCAAGCTCCAGGAGTTGGTGATGGACAGGGAAGCCTGGTGTGCTGCAGTCCATGAGTTCACAAAGAGTCAGACATGACTTAGTGTCTGAACAATAACAATACGGTGAAATATTATTTGGCAACAAACAGAAATGAAATACTACCCATGCTACTATACAGATACATTATACTAAGTGAAAGAAGTCAGTCACAGAAGCCCATATATATGATTCCATTCATTTGTAATGTTTAGAACAGGCAAATCCATAGGGGCAGAAAGATTCGTTGCTTAGGACTGAGAGAAATGGGAAGCAGGGGATAGAAGAATCATAGCTAAAGGGCATTGTATTTCTTTTTGAGGTAATGAAAATGTTCTAAAATTGAGTATTGATGCTTGTACATACCTGTGAATATAGTAAAAACATATGAATTGGATGAACTGTAAATGGGTGAATTATATCTCAATAAAGCTATAAAAAGTTTTTTAAAAGAATGAAGGGAGAAACATGTATACTATCTTGTAAGAACGAAGCGCCAGTCTATGTTCAATACAGGATACAGGATGCATGGGGCTGGTGCATGGGATGATTCAGGGAGATGATATGGGGTGGGAGGTGGGAGGGGGCTTCGGCATTGGGAGATCGTGGACACCTGTGGCTGATTCATGTCAATGTATGGCAAAACAAATACGGTATTGTAATGTAGAATAAAGTATTAAAAAAAAAAGAGTGAAGGGAAACAATCTTTTCAAATTCTGTAAATATATACATGTAGATATGTAGACATACTTCACTGTTATTAGTTGTTGTTTTTCAGTCGCTCAGTCATGTCTGACTCTTTGCAACCCCATGGACTGCAGCACACCAGGCTTCCCTGTGCATCACCAACTCTCAGAGCTTGCTAAAACTCACATCCATCAAGTCAGTGATGCCACCCGACCAGCTCATCCTCTGTCATCCCCTTCTTTCCCTGCCTTCAATCTTTCCCAGCATCAGGGTCTTTTCCAATGAGTCAGTTCTTCACATCAAGTGGCCAAAGTATTGGAACTTCAGCTTCAGCATGACAGGAAGGTTACTTATAAGTCCCAACTAAAAGAAATCCTAACTGACCAAACTAACGGAACGACAGGTCCCTGAGAGTTCTCAGAAGAGGTTATGGTGTCAATATTAACATTATTTTACATATATATATTATAAAAAGGAAATGTCTAGTCCATTAGAAGTTGTTTATAAAGACAGGTATTAAATACGGACCGTTATACTAAACACGGTAATTCCTGTGTTCATAAAAGAATAAATAAATTGTTGATAAAAAACTCGTGGATGGTACAATATAATCCAACCACACTTGTATTAACACCAAAACCTAGTACCTAAAATTTAGTAGTACTGATCCGAGTTTGTGTAGAAGGAATATGGTTTTATGTTTGGTAATGTTAGTTGTATAAAAGCGGTTACTCTTTATTCAAAAGAATAGGGATACCGTATTTTCAGGTATTAAGTCCTAAGTTGTTTGTGAACCTTTCGCAAAAAGACGGAGGACGACAAATACTTTTGTAAAAGGGACGTTTTGTAACAGCTTTACGAACTTCTTCACCAGCAACCAACTGGTCTCCAGTCTACTTATGTCACCTACTTCGTTTTGGAAGTACAAGGTCAAAACTTCACAACCAACAAGTTTCACCTCAGCCCGTGACGACACCTCTTCGCCCGGGGAGACAACTGGTCACGACCGACGTCCGTATCAAAAGTCACATAGAGCAGTGACGACTCGTGTGAAGAGTCTACGCTGTCAAAATGGCCCCAAGTCGTCCGACACCACCTGGTGGTCGTCACCGAGTCGTCGTCTGGTGGTTTTTCTCACCGGTACTAGAGAACTACATTCAAACCGAAACCCTTCACGAAACCTCGAAGAGTCAGGTCGTTGACTCAACCAGCAGAGGCCAACAGTATGTGTTAGATGAAAAACAGTGTTAGACTAGGTCTTTACCAAGTAACATAAGACAACTAATTCCTTTCTACTGTGAAGTTTTACTAAAAAAAAATTTAAAGACCAGTCGAGTACTCCGAGGGTTAATACCTTGAAAAATTTGAAAGGTTGAACGAAGTTTATGACTTTTTGACAATTCACCAACTACAACTCAAGAAGGCGTTGAGAAGTACTTCAACATTCTCCTAGTAGAAGCTACTACCGAGAGTCAACAGTAACAGTTGAAGGTCACCGGTCGGTGACACGCGGAGTTGAAGTTCCGAGAGCAGAGGAAACGTTTTCAACTTGGTAGTGACGTGACATACAAGGAATCGTCAAGGACCGACTTTACGTATCAACTATAACGTTCGACAGAAACGACGAAATACTGGGTAAAACTTCAGTTTAGTCTTTTAACCAACTTAAACTAAAAACAGATTGTAAAGGTATTAGATTTTATTTATCTTTTATTCGTCGTTTATTATTCAGTAATCGCTTTTTTGTATTTCATTCTTTACATGTAATTTTACTACATATAGTATCAGTTTAAATATGTCTTACATAAGGTCATAGTTTACCGTTTAACGTTGTTACGTTTTTGGTGTTAATGAAAACGTGGTTGGATAATCTACGACAAGATTCATGACCACTAGGGACCAGAATATTTCAAATGAAAGATCACTTTTCTCTGTTCACTTCCTGTTTATAAATCGTGATCCTTCACTACTGCCGATATTCCTTTTTCACTTCTTTTCTTCTCTACTTCCAAAGGACCCTACCCCAATTCTCAACGTTGACGTTCTCCTACCAGTCTTTCCGGAAGGACCCTTCCCCTGAACGCGGTACCTAGACTTCCTCGTCTTGTTTGCCCGGTACGTCCATGGACCCCACAAACGGGACGGGACACACGGTCCTTAAGAAGGGAAAGAGAGGATCTATACAAACCAAAGAAGACGTAGTAATGGTGGGGGTCTGTTTGAACGACAGTATATCGTAGACCATGTCGTACGTGTAGGTATAAACAACTTTCTTACTCGTTTACTGTACGTCGATATACCAGGGGTAGACATCCAGTAGAAAATCGAAACAATATCATTGATCAACTTTTCTTCTAAATTAAAAATTACATCAGTGTAAATAGTTAAAAAAGGAAACATAAACACATAACCTCCGGAACAAATTATTTCAGAAAGGATATAGGCCAACCCCCGAAGGGACAACCGAGTCTATCATTTCTTCGTTTTGTTCTCTGAACCCGAGCTAGGGACCCACTTCTTCTAGGAGACCTCTTCCTTTACCGATGGGTGAGGTCCATGAGAACGGACGTCTTAAGGTACCTGTCTCCTCGGACCGTCCAATGTCTGGTACACCAGTGTTTCTCGACCTGTGTTGACTCACCGATTGTGAAAGTGAAAAGTGTAATCCAATACTTTTATAGTGGGATATAAAAGAATATTTTCATATTTTGAACGTAAAGGTAAATACAAAAATTAGATGGACTTTATTTCCATATATAACTATTAACTAATAGAGTGTTGGTGTATAACTACAAAATAACAAAGAGGTGACTAAATCTCGTTGTGTCTCCAGTAGCTATAACGTATGCACGAACCGAACAGAGACTCAAAGAATAGGACAGGGTGACCAGACAAACAAATATATGATCATCGTGTAAACGTCAGTAAAGGGTAGGAGGGAGAAGTCGGGGACGTTTCGTGACTAGATGAAAGACAGAGACACCTCAACGGAAAAGACCTATAAAGTATGTGTACCTTAGTATGTCATACACGGAAAAACACAGATCGAAGAAAGTGTGTCGTTTTACAAATGTTTAAGTAGATGGAGTATGGTATATAGTCATGAAGTCAGAAAAGTTCCGACTTATTATAAGTAAACATTTTTACACATATACACTATATATACACGATACGAAACAAATAGACAAATAGTCAATTATCTATAAACCCAACAAAGGTGAAAAACCGATAACACTCATTATGACGACGCTTGTAAACGGACGTTCAGACATACACTTGTATGTGAGAGTCCAGAGAACCCATACGTGGATCCTTGTCTTGACGATCTGGCATACCAAGGATGAATAAAACTTTGACCGAAAGGTTCCAGATACTTTTTGGAACAGTTAGATCATTAATTTTACGTGACCCACATGTCTCTTTAACCCCCTCTTAAATACCGTTACTCAATTGAGATAATTGATACCATTAAAGAGGACTAAATAAAGAGAAAAATTTCAGGAAGTAACTAACTCAAAGCGAATCGAAACTAATATAAATAAGGATCCAAGTAATATAAAAATAATCGAAATACGATACACTTTTTAAGAATTTCTCTACCCTTATGGTCTGGTGGACTAGAAGGAGGATTCTTTAGACATATGTTCAGTTTTTCGTTTCAATCTTAACCTGTACCTTGTTGTCTGACCAAGGTTTATCCCTTTCCTCATACAGCTCCAACATATAACAGTTGGACGAATAAATTGAATATACGTCTTATATAGTACACTTTACGACCCGACATACTTCGTGTTCGACCTTAGTTCTAAGGACCATCTTTATAGTTATTGGCGTCTATACGTCTACTGTGGTGGGAATACCGTCTTTCACTTCTCCTTGATTTTTCGGAGAACTACTTTCACTTTCTCCTCTTACTTTTTCAACCCAATTTTGAGTCGTAAGTCTTTTAATTCTAGTACACATCCTGTCCCATCACTTCATGGCAAATAGATGGGGAAACAATGGAAACAGTAAGAGACTTTTTATTTTATGGAGCTCCAAAATCATTGCAGATGGTGACTACAGCCATGAAATTGAAAAAACACTTGCTGCTTGAAAGAAAAGCTGTGACCAGCTTAGCATATTGAAAAGCAGAGACATTACTTTGCCAACAAAGGTCCATCTAGCCAGCCAAAGCTATGGTTTTTCCAGTAGTCAAGTATGGATGTGAGAGTTGGACTGTGAAGAAGACAGAGCGCCGAAGAATTGGTGCTTTTGAACTGTGGTGTTGGAGAAGACTCTTGAGAGTCCCTTGGACTGCAAGGAGATCAAACCAATCAATCATAAGGAAATCAACCCTGAATATTCATTGGAAGGACTGATGTTGAAACTGAAACCACAATACTTTGGCCACCCGATGCAAAGAACTGACTCATTGGGAAAGAACCTGATGCTGGGAAAGATCGAAGGCAGGAGGAGAAGGGGACGACAGAGGATGAGCTGGTTGGATGGCTTCGCTGACTTTATGGACATGAGTTTGAGCAAGCTCCAGGAGTTGGTGATGGACAGGGAAGCCTGGTGTGCTGCAGTCCATGGGGTCGCAAAGAGTCAGATACAGCTGAGCGACTGTGCTGATGAACTTTACAGTTTTGAAGTGCTATGAGTGGGATTTTTTTTTAAACATGTTAAACTGGTTATCTGACTAGTAGGTAGACATTATTCTGAGTCAGCAAAGCTTGAATACTAACTCTGTGTAGTTATCTTGTGCAGTATCAAGGGTAGTGTTATGCACAAAGGTACACTTTTAAGATGTTTAAGATATTTATAACTGCATTATAACAGAAGGGGAAACGAGTGTCTAATAATAAATGAATGGCTAAAGTGGGTATTAGAAAATGATATTAAGATATTGTAACACAGAGAAGTGTATGATTAGTTAAGTGAAAAAAAGTTGAAGTTGAATTTAGTTTGATCATAACTGGTATTAAAAAATACACAGAAAAACATGTTAATGTATTTTGCTCACATGTGTATAATGAACTGGAGACAAAGTTAATGAGAATACATTTTGGAGCAACTCTTCTAGAAAGCACTTTGGCAATTTGTACTAAGACTTTTTAAAGTGATATGAGCCTGCATGCACTATTAGTGGGAATGTAAATTGGAGAAGCCACTGTATAAAACAGTAAACACAGTCCTCAGAAAAAGCTATAAATAGAATGACCTTATGATCCAGCAATTTCATTCCTCAGTATATACCCAAAGAAAACAAAAACACCAATTTAAAAAGATACATGCACCCTAGCATTCATAGCAGCATTCTCTACAATAGCCTAGATATGGAAGCAACCCAAGTGTCCATCAACACAGAAAATAGATGAATAGATAAAGAAGATGTGTTATAATGAAACACACTCAACAAAAGAATGAAAGTTTGCTATTTGCAATAGCGTGGATGGACTTGGAAGGTATTGTGCTAAGTGAAATAAATCATGCAGAGAAATGTATGTTGTCGCATATGTGGAATCAAAAAGAGAAATCAATAAATCGATACAGTGAAGCAGCAACAGACAGATATAAAGAACAAAATATTTAACTAACTCACTTTGCTGTACCCTTGAAACTAACACAACATTGTTAATTCACTATTCCTCAATTTAGAAAGAATTATTGGTTACCAATAGGGAGAGAGTCAGAAGGAGGGGCAACATGCGGTAGGGGATTA
>SJYG01000208.1:939345-955816 GCA_006410535.1 Litocranius walleri | reverse complement strand
GGATTAAAACATACTGCGTATAAAATAAGTAAGATGCAAGGATATATGGTACAGCACAGAGAAACGTACAAATTAATGTGTAATAACTTTAAATGAAGTGTAATCGATAAATACTGGATTACTGTGTCGTACGCCTGAGCTACTCAAGAGAAGGCAATGGCACCCCACTCCAGTTCTCTTGCCTGGAAAATCCCATGGACAGAGGAGTCTGGAAGATTGCAGTCCACGGGGTCGCTGAGGGTCAGACACAACTGAGCGACTTCACTTTCACTTTTCACTTTCCTGCACTGGAGAAGGAAACGGCAACCCACTTTAGTGTTCTTGCCTAGAGAATCCCACGGACGCGGGAGCCTGGTGGGCTGCCGGCTATGGGGTCGCACGGAGTTAGACACGACTGAAGTGACTTAGCAGCAGCAGCAGCAGCACACCTGAACTACTATAATATTGTAACTCAACAATGCTCCAATTAAAAAAAAAAGACTTTTAAAAATGTTTATACCAGTTGACTTAAGCAATTACACTTTTAAAAATTTATCCTAGGCGGCTACTCAGAAATGTAAACAAAGACTTAGACATGGATTCAACATACTAGAGACGAGCTAAATTTGGAAACAATTTTCTGTGTAAGAATAAGCAAGGGCACGCTGTATAAATTATGGTAGATCCATCGGAATGGTAACTATGTAGCCAGTATAAACATGTGTGACAAAAACACTTTGTGTTTTTATCACAGAGTTATAATATAATACTTTTGTCAAGCTATGAAATTTTACCTTCAGTTCAGTCACTCTGTCGTGTCCAACTCTTTGTGACCCCATGAATCTCAGCACGCCAGGCCTCCCTGTCCATCACCAACTCCCGGAGTTCACTCAAACTCATGTCCATCGAGTCCGTGATGCCATCCAGCCATCTCATCCCTGTCGTCCCCTTCTCCTCCTGCCCCCAATCCCTCCCAGCATCAGAGTCTTTTCCAATGAGTCAGTTCTTCACATGAGGTGGCCAAAGTACTGGAATTTCAGTTTAGCATCATTCCTTCCAAATAACACCCAGGGCTGATCTCCTTTAGGATGGACTGGTTGGATCTCCTTGCAGTCCAAGGGACTCTCAAGAGTCTTCTCCAACACCACAGTTCAAAAGCATCAATTCTTCGGCACTCAGCTTTCTTCATAGTCCAACTCTCACATCCATACATGACCACTGGAAAAATCATGGCCTTGACTAGACGGACCTTTGTTGGCAAAGTAATGTCTCTGCTTTTGAATATGCTATCTAGATTGGTCATACTTTCCTTTCAAGAAGTAAGGGTCTTTTAACTTCATGGCTGCAATCACCATCTGCAGTGATTTTGGACCCCCAAAAAATAAAGTCTAACACTGTTTCCACTGTTTCCCCATCTATTTCCCATGAAGTGGTGGGACCAGATGCCATGATCTTCGTTTTCTGACTGTTGAGCTTTAAGCCAACTTTTTCACTCTCCTCTTTCACTTTCATCAAGAGGCTTTTTAGTTCTTCTTCACTTTCTGCCATAAGGATGGTATCATCTTCATATCTGAGGTTATTGATATTCCTCCCAGCAATCTTGATTCCAGCTTGTGCTTCTTCCAGCCCAGCATTTCTCATAATGTACTCTGCATATAAGTTACATAAGCAAGGTGACAATATTCAGCCTTGACGTACTCCTTTTCCTATTTGGAACCAGTCTGTAGTTCCATGTCCAGTTCTAACTGTTGCTTCCTGACCTGCATATAGGTTTCTCTGGCAGGTCAGATGGTCTGGTATTCCCATCTCTTTTCAGATTCTTTTCACAGTTTATTGTGATCCACACAGTCAAAGGCTTTGGCATAGTCAATAAAGCAGAAATAGGTGTTTTTCTGGAACTCTCTTGCTTTTTCCATGATCCAGTGGCTGCTGGCAATTTGATCTCTGGTTCCTCTGCCTTTTCTAAAACCAGCTTGAACATCTTCAAGTTCATGATTCACGTATTGCTGAAGCCTGGCTTGGAGAATTTTGAGCATTACTTTACTAAAATGTGAGATGAGGGCAATTGTGTGGTAGTTTGAGCATTCTTTGGCATTGCCTTTCTTTGGGATTGGAATGAAAACTGACTTTTTCCAGTTCTGTGGCCACTGCTGAGTTTTCAAATTTGCTGGCATATTGAGTGCAGCACTTTCACAGCATCATCTTTCAGGATTTGAAATAGCTCAACTGGAATTCCATCAGCTCCACTAGCTTTGTTTGTAGTGATGCTTTCTAAGGCCCCCTTGACTTCATATTCCAGGATGTCTGGCTCTAGGTGAGTGATCACACCATCGTGATTATCTTAGTTGTGAAGATCTTTTTTGTACAGTTCTTCTGTGTATTCTTGCCACCTCTTCTTAATATCTTCTGCTTCTGTTAGGTCCAGACCATTTCTGTCCTTTATTGTGCCCCTCTTTGTATGAAATGTTCCCTTGGTATCTCTAATTTTCTTGAAGAGATCTCTAGTCTTTCCCATTCTGTTGTTTTCCTCTATTTCTTTGCATTGATTGATGAGGAAGGCTTTCTTTTCTCTTTGTGCTATTCTTTGGAACTCTGCATTCAGATGCTTATATCTTTCCTATTCTCCTTTGCTTTTACCTAACTTACAAGCTAATAAGTTGTTGTTGTTTTTCAGTTACTAAATCCTGTCTGAATCTTTGTGACCCTATGAACTGCAGCACGCCAGGCTTCCCTGTCCTTCACTATCTCCCAGAGTTTGCTCAAACTCATGTCCACTGAGTCAGTGATGCCATCCAACCATCTCATCCTCTGTCACCCCCTTCTCCTCTTGCCCTCTATCTTTCCCAGCATCAGGGTCTTTTCCAGTGAGTCGGCTTTTCACATCAGGTGGCCAAGTTATTGGAGCTTTAGCTTCAGCATTAGTCCTTCCAGTGAATATTCAGGGTTCATTTCATTTAGGATTCACTGGTTTGATCTCCTTGCTGTCCAAGGGACTCTCAAGAGTCTTCCCCAACACCACAATTTGAAAGCATCAATTCTTTGGTTTTTAGCTTTTTTTCTGGCCCAACTCTCACATTGTACTTGACTACTGGAAAAACCATAGCCTTGACTATATGGATCTTTGTCAGCAAAGTGATGTCTCTGCTTTTCAATTCATGTTTAGGTTTGTCATAGCTTTCCTTCCAAGGAGCAAGCATCTTTTAATTTTGTGGCTGCAGTCATCATCCGCAGTGATTCTGGAGCCCAAGAAAATAGTCTGCCACTGTTTCCACATTTTCCCCATCTACTTGCCATAAAATGATGTAACCAGATGCCATGATATTAGTTTTTGAATGTTGAGTTTTAGGCCAGCTTTTTCACTGACTTCTTTCACCCTCTTCCAGAGGCCCTTTTATTCCTCTTCACTTTCTGCATTTAGAGTGGTATCATCTGCATATCTGAGGTAGTTGATATTTCTCCCAGCATCTTGATTCCGGCTAGTGATTCATCCAGCCTGGCATTTCGCCTGGTGTACTCTGCATAAAAATTAAATAAGCGAGGTGACAGTAAACAGCCTTGACGCACTCCTTTCCTGATCTTGAGCCAGTCTGTTGTTCCGTGTCTGGTCTGTTTCTTCTTGTCCTGCATATAGGTTTCTCAGGAGACAGGTGAGATGGACTGGTGCTCCCATCTCTGGATGAGTTTTCCACTCAAGCAAGACTAGGTGTGTCAGTTTCGGAAATCACATCAGTTCTTTTGTTTTCATTTACAAAAAGACCTTAAGAGAACGGAAAAGATACTAGGTCGAAGACGACGACGACGATTCAGTGAAGTCAGCACAGGCTGAGACACGCTGGGGTATCTGTCGTCGGGTGGTCCGAGGGGACAGGGACCCTAATAGGTCCGTTCTTGTGACCTCACCCAACGGTAAAGGAAGAGGTCACGTACTTTCACTTTTCACTTTCACTTCAACGAGTCAGTACAGGCTGAGAATTGCTGGGGTACCGGACGTCGGGTGGTCCGAGGAGGTGGGTACCCTAAAAGGTCCGTCCTCTTGACCTTACCCAACGGTAACGGAAGAGACATGCTAGGTTGTCTACAACCGTTAAATTAGAGAATAAGGAGACGGAAAGGATTTAGGTCGAACATGAAGACCTTCAAGAGTCAAGATCATGACAACTTCGGAATCTCCTAAAACTCGTAATGGAACGATTCGTTCACTTTACTCACGTTAAAATGTCATGAAACATGTAAGAAACCGCAACGGAAAGAAACCTTAACCTTCTTTTTGTGGAAAAAGTCAGGGTACCGGTGATCGACTCAAAAGGTTTAAATGACCGTATAACTCGCATCGTGAAACTGTTGTAATCGGAAAATGATAAAGTGTCTACAATCGTCTCTTCCAATCTTAGTACCTAGTCTCTATCTTTTGACTTAATGAGTGTCGTTCGTTACACAGTACATCGTAACCAAAGGAAACGAAGGGGTAAAGGTGTCCTCTTTACGTCTCCTCGGGTCTACTTAAGGCAAGTGTATCGTTTAAAAACAGTGTCGACTTCCTGTGACTTCATCTCCGAGGTGACGAAAATATCATTCGTCATTCATCAAAACTGTGTGATTCACAAACCCGGAAGGGACTACTGAGTCTACCATTTCTTAGGACGGACGTCCTCTAAATTAGGGACTCATGTTAGACACCCAGTTCTTCTAGGGGATCTCTTCCCTTACCGATGGGCGAGGTCATAAGACCGGACCTCTTAAGTTACCTGACTCCTCAGACGGTCCGATGTCAGGTACCCCAGCTTCCTCACCCTGTACTGATTCAGTGAATGAAAGTCCGAACGAAATAAGAATCTCTACAATGTAGTAGAGAGTTCAAATGAGTGACGTTTGTGTTGGGTCTTTTTGTCCACTGACTACATCATACAAAAATACAAATATTTACGATCAATTCTTCGTGGTCCTAAACACGTTTATACACACACACACACGTGTACATGTGTACGTATGTACGTTCTACGAGGACCGTAGTGACAAATATCATACAATTTTATCCTTCCCCTTCCCCATATATTCCCGTCCTGTATTTCTCCATGTTTGACGTATATAATACATATTTTATTCAGTATTCCTATATTACATGTCACGTTCCTTATATTGGTTATAAATAAAAATTTTGATATTTACCTCATATTGGCAATTTTTAACACTTAGTGATATAATATGTAGACATTGTATATCATAATTTGTAGTTGATATGAAGTTAAATTTTTTTATTGAGTCAACCATTTCTTAGGCGGACGTTACGTCCTCTGGGGTCAAGTCAAGGACCCACCCCTTCTCGACGACCTCTTCCCTTACCGATGTGTGAGGTCATAAGACCCTGAAGGGAACACCGAGTCCACCATTTCTTAGGTGGACGCTACGCCCTCAGGACCCAAGCTAAGGACCTAACCCTTCTAGGGGACCTCTTCCCCTGACGATGGATGAGGTCATAAGACCGGACCTCTTAAGGTACCTGACATATCAGGTACCCCAACGTTTCTCAACGTGTGCTGACTCGTTGAGTGAGTATGAAGTCATTTTTTATTTTATTTAATCTTTAATTACAGGTACTCATGTAAGCAATCGATTTAAACATACGTGAATATGTTGTCTTATGATATAACTGAAAATTTTCTTATTCTATAATAAATGTAATTGTCTATCAGTTCTATATAGTAAACCAATTTTTCCGTTCAACGTTTTGTCACGAATGTCACTCTAGAATAAAGTATTAAAAAATTTTTACATTAAATACGATGGTATATCCTTTTTTTATACTCTTTCTTATAAGGTTTACAATTGTCACCAATATAGACCTCAGTCTTTATACCTTTTGAAAGTGAGAGACTTCATATTTAAGGATATTACGAATTTACAATATTTTCTTTTATATCCAAAATTTAAAACAATATTTCTGACTTCGTTTATATAAAGTCACAATTTACACCTCAAAAAGAGACTTACTATACTAATACCCTTCAAAGTAAAAGTAAAAAGTTTGAGAGATACCGTTTAGATGTAACATAAATATTATTCCCTCTTACAATGAATATTTCATAATTATCATGTTTACAACCATATACCTCTAAAAAAAGGGGAAGGGAGGTATATAAATTTTAAAAGACATTGTTCCAGTAACGAATTACATTTCACTTACAATACTTGAACATGGGGAAACAAGACGGGTCGCGGGAAACGTGTGTAATGGGGAAATCACCACTTAACGGGAGGTCGAGACGGTCACACCGATGTCAAACCTCTAGAAGTGTAAGGTTCATATCTAAAACGACCAGGTCGTCACCATCATTGGTCTCTTCTCGTGAGAGTCTCCCTCTGAGACCAGTAGTGATTGCGATTCTGAGAGGGGACAGGGAACCCCTGAGAAGTTTGTTGACTTGGTTACCAAAAGTTATTTTTCACTAAAAGGAGGATTCCTTACAGACCTCTGTAAAAACCAACAGTGTGGACCCTACCACCCTCATCCCAATAATGACCGTAGATCATCCCTCTCCGGTCCCTATGACGATTTGTAAAAGGTCATGTGTCTTGTTGAGGGGTGTTGTTTCTTAATAGGTCAGATTTTACAGTTATCGTGTCTCCCGCTCTTTGAGTCCACTAAACAAACAGGTGCAGGGGGAAGTTAGGAGGGGCGCTAACTGACCTTGACTATGAAAAGGAAATAAGGTTGCTCTTTCACAATAGATGCTGGGAAAGTACAGCTGCAACACAGGAGATCCCAGGGGTCCTTTATTGTATACTGTGTGCAAGGGTCAGAATTAACAGCAGACTAAATTTACAACATGCAGGACCACTAGGAACTTAAGCCCCACAGAAATAAAGGTTTTGGTTGCCCCATTTGGCAGAGAACTTTAGCCAACTATAGTGTGAGCCAAAGCCAGGAAAAACATGGAGTCAGAGGTATGACCGAGTCCAAGCTCGCTCTGCTCCCCATACGACGGGCCAATAAATCCGAGAGACAAGGTGTTGGGGCAAGGAATACAACTTTATTCAGAAAACCAGCTGATCTAGAAGATGGCAGACAAATATCTCAAATTAACCATCGTATTGCAAGGTCTGGATGCCAGGTTCTTTTATAAAACAGAGTAGGGGGAGGTAAGGAAATGAAGTTAAAAGGCCATTAATTTTGCAAATATCTTCTTGAATGGCTAGCCTCAGGGAAGAGATGTGTTAATTTCTTCCTTCCTGTAGCCACCCACAGGTGGACAGGGTCCTGAACAAAGGCATTTTGGTTTAATATTTAGGTAGAAAGGCAGGGTTCCCCAAGGCAGCTCATTATGTATAAACAGTATTTTTTAGTGAACAAAAGCAAGAGGAAGTGGAGGTTAAAGTAAAAAATAACAGATCCAACATGGAGTCATAGTTGACTCTTCCTGTAACAGTGGCAGGAGAGGAAAATGTCAGCTACAGCCTGAAGACTAGCAGAAACAAGGACTATAGGTTCTTCCTCTATCTCCTGGCTTGCTGTAATTATATCAAAAATATTTTCTTTCCTTTCCTTTACCCATGCCATCACATCTACAGTGTAATGGTGATTGCATTTACCATTTTTCCACATGTATGGAGAAGGAATTGACCACAAACTATGGTAGAAATGAGCTGTAAGAGGACCCTGAACTTAGAGAACAGTGGCCCACAGTGTCACCTGATATATTTTTTATTTCTGGTCTAATAAAATTAGAGATACCAAGGGAAAATTTCATGCAAAGATGGGCTCAGTAAAGGACAGAAATGGTATGGCCCTAACAGAAGCAGAAGATATTAAGAAGAGGTATCAAGAATAACAGAAGAACTATACAAAAAAGATCTTCATGACCCAGATAATCAGGATGGTGTGTGATCACTCACACTCACCTAGAGGCAGACATGTGAAGAAGACATTCCAGACATGGAATGTGAAGTCAAGTGGGCTTTAGAAAGCATCACTATGAACAAATCTAGTGGAAGTAAAGGTGATGGAATCCCAGTTGAGCTATTTAAAAATCCTAAAAGATGATGCTGTGAATGTGCCACGTACAATATGCCAGCAAATTTGAAAACTCATCAGTGGCCACAGGACTGGAAAAGGTCAGTTTTTATTCCAATCCCAAAGAAAAGCAATGCCAAAGAATGCTCACACTAACCAGTCCATTCTGAAGGAGATCAACCCTGGGATTTCTTTGGAAGGAATGATGCTAAAGCTGAAGCTCCAGTACTTTGGCCACCTCATGCGAAGAGTTGACTCACTGGAAAAGACTTTGATGCTGGAAGGGATTGGGGGCGGGAGGAGAAGGAGACGACTGAGGATGAGATGGCTGGATTGCATCACTGACTTGATGGATGCGAGTCTGAGTGAACTCCGGGAGTTGGTGATGGACATGGAGGCCTGGCAGGCTGCAGTTCATGGGGTCGCAAAGAGTCGGACATGACTGAGCAACTGAACTGAGCTGAACTGAATGGACAATTGCACTCATCTCACACGCTAGTAAAGTAATGCTCCAAGTCAGTCTTCAGCAATACATGAACCATGAACTTCCAGATGTTCAAGCTGGTTTTAGAAAAGGCAGAGGAACCAGAGATCAAATTGCCAACATCTGCTGGATCATTAAAAAAGCAAGCAGGTTCCAGAAAAACATCTATTTCTGCTTTACTGACTATGCCAAAGCCTTTGACTATGTGGGATCACAATAAACTGTGAAAAATTCTGAAAGAGATGGAATTCAAGACCACCTGACCTGCCTCTTGAGAAACCTATATGCAGGTCAGGAAGCAACAGTCAGAACTGGACATGGAAAAACAGACTGGCTCCAAATCGGGAAAGGAGTACATCAAGGCTATATATTGTCACCATGCTTATTTAACTTATATGCAGAGTACATCATGAGAAATCCTGGGCTGAAGGAAGCACAAGCTGGAATCAAGATTGCTGGGAGAAATATCAATAACTTCAGATATGCAGATGACACCACCCTTATGGCAGAAAGTGAAGAAGAACTAAAAAGCCTCTTGATGAAAGAGGGGAGTGAAAAAGTTGGCTTAAAGCTCAACATTCAGAAAACTAACATCATGGCATCCGGTCCCATCACTTCATGGGAAATAGATGGGAAAACAGTGAAAACAGTGGCTGACTTTATTTTTCTGGGCTCCAAAATCACTGCAGATGGTGATTGCAGCCATGAAATTAAAAGACTCTTACTTCTTGGAAGGAAAGTTATGACCAACCCAGACAACATATTAAAAAGCAGAGACACTCTGTCAACAAAGGTCTGTCTAGTCAAGGCTATGGTTTTTCCAGTAGTCATGTATGGATGTGAGAGTTGGACTATAAAGAAAGCTGAGCACTGAAGAACTGATGCTTTTGAGCTGTAGTGTTGGAGAAGACTCTTGAGCGTCCCTTGGACTGCAAGGAGATCCAACCAGTCCATCCTAAAGGAGGTCAGTCCTGGGTGTTCATTGGAAGGACTGATGTTGAAACTAAAACTACAATACTTTGGTCACCTGATGTGAAGAGCTGACTCATTTGAAAAGACCCTGATGCTGGGAAAAGTTGAGGGCAAGAGGAGAAGGGAACAAGAGAGGATGAGATGGTTGGATGGCATCACCAACTCAATGAACATGGGTTTGGGTAGATTCCAGGAGTTGGTGATGGGCAGGGAGGCCTGGCAAACTGCAGTTCATGGGGTCGCAAAAAGTCAGACACAACTGAGCAACTGAACTGAACTGAACTGGTCTAATAAGTGTCACAGTGATTAAATTCAAAATAAGAATTTCCCGAGAAGTTGAATCTCTCTAGGTGCCTAAGAATAGAAATCACAAAGTTTGGCTGGAATAAAGGCTGGAATTCCCTGGTAGTCCAGTGGTTAGGACTCTGCAGGGAAAAGAAAAAAGAACAGAAAAAATGAAAAAAATAGTATCTGCATGTCGATAAACACAGAGAATTAAGAATCTCATTGATAACTTTCACAGAAAAAAATTAATGTTAATAAAGCCCAAATCAGGCAGGAGTATTTTACACTTTCAGAAAATTGTTAATGAAGAATAGACTTTATATCATAAATGCATTTTGCAATGTTTGGAGCAAACAGGAAGATGATGACAGGCCTAAGATAAAATTCTTGACCAAGAGTAGAGAACCAGGAGCTGTCTTTGTGGTATGAGAACTTTTAGGTACTGCTGCTGCTGCTGCTGGTAGCATAAAATCAGGATCAAAATTTGATTCTATTGTGGAGTCCTACACCAAAGTCATAGGTGTAAAGCCTTGTACCAAGGCCACAGATGTGGAGCCCTGTAACAAGGCTACCTCTAGAACTGACTCAGCCCCATAGCAACTGTTCCCCTGAGCCCCCCTGTCTTAAACCAACCAGCTCGCTGACCCCATGTTAGGTAAAATGCCCACGTTTCAGCATCCTAACCAATCATCTAATGCCGCCCTTCCAGCAGAAGTTTTCTTTGTCTGGAGACTATAGAAACTGGCTTATGAAAGGGGTCCACCCTCTCTTGAGCCAGCCTGCTGTCCTAACAGTGTCTCCCACTCTAATAAACTCCATTCTCCTCTGGTTCTGCCTCACATCTGGATATTCTTTGCCAACCTGCACCAAGACACCTGTGATAAGCGACAAGGTTCAACTGGGTAGCATATATATACGTATGTATATGTATATATATACACACTTGAATCACATTGCTGCACCCCAGAACCAACGCAACATTGTACCTCAACAAAATAAATTTTTAAAATCTTGTACCTGTGGATTGCGAAATTGCAAAGTTCAGTTGTATTTACAGCATCAGCAGACTGCATGCAAAATTAAGGCATTAGCTGAGATAGAATGGAAGACTCCAATAACTGAAACGGGAAAACAGGGGAGTATTGGGATAACTGAGACTACTCCACACTTCACTGAGCATTTCTTGCAAGGAGACGTGCAATCTCCCACCCCACATATCTGATGGAGATGTTCCTGCTTTGCCTGGAAATTTAATGGTCTTGCCTTTAAGAATCACCACATAAGAGGTGGCCAAATTCCCTTATTCTTCCTTTTCATGGCTTCTCATTTACCCTTGTGTCTACTAACAGGGTCAAACCCGAGCAGGCATCCAGAAGCCAGTTACAAAGCCAAACTCGAATGGAGAAGCCCTCACACAACAAATACTTTTGTTCATTTACATGGTAAAAACCTAAAGAATATAATGACAATGCATTTGGTAAGTCTTAGACTACGGCAAGAGGATTACTTTTAGGTAGAAACAAATTTATTGAAAGGTACTTAAGCAGATTTATCCAATAGTCATGTACAGATTGGAGAGCTGGACCGTAAAGAAGGCTGAATGCTGAAGAATTGATCCTTTCAAATTTTGGTGCTGGAGAAAGCTCTTGAAAGTCCCTTGGACAAGAGGGAGATCAAACCAGTCATTCCTAAAGGATCTCTACCCTAAATATTCATTGGAAGGACAGTTGCTGAAGCTGAAGCTTCAGTACAATGGCCACTTGATGTGAAGAGCTGACTCATTGGAAAAGACCCTGATGCTTGGAATGACTGAAGGCAAAAGGAGAAGGGGGCTACAGAGGATGAGATGGTTAGAGAGCATCACTGACTCAGTGGATGTGAATTTGAGCAAATTCCAGGAGATAGTGAAGGACAAGGAGGCATGGCTTGCTACAGTGCATGGAGTCGCAAAGAGTCAGACACAGCTTAGATACTGAACAACAACTCAGGCAGATGAGAGGGATTCTAACAATTTGTTTACTTACTTGAGATGCAGGTAAAGATTGAAAGCAGGAGAAGAAAGGGATGACAGAGGATGAGATGGTTGGATGGCATCACCAACTCAATGGGCATGAGTTTAAGTAAATTCCGGCAGTTGGTGATGGACAGGGAAGCCTGGAGTGCTGCAGTCCATGGGGTCGCAAAGAGTCGGACAGGACTGAGCAACTGAACTGAACCGAACTAAACTTGGTGAGTTACCACCGGTCGCGATTTACCTTATTGCAACGGTCTTTAAGGAAAAATATTTATCTCCTCCCCTCTGTCCTTACGATCTTACCTAAACAGTTTAGGTAGATGAGTAAGTTCGAAAGGAATAAAGGTCATTGTTCTGAAACTTATGTGAGAGAAGTAATGTCGACTTCTTCATGTTACCACTTCGTACATAGTATAAAAGTTTCACGAGATCATTGACAAAAGTTATTAGACCCCTACGTCCATCCACTAAGACGGTAACTTTACCCGAAAAATTAAAGTTGTTCCAATTACTTTAGGATCCGACACCGGTCTTCTTTATGAATTTTTAGTTTCACCACCCACCGGCATCCCCTCTCCTCGAAGGGACTACCAGGTCTCTCAGGTGGAACGTTCCGTTCCCTATGACTAAACTAGGGACCAGTTCCTTCTAGGGTGTGTGACGGTTCGTTGACTCGGGTATTCGGTGTTGATGGTTCGGGTATGGGATCTCGGGAGCTCGGTCTCGATGATTTTGGGTACACGGACTCAGATACAAGGTATTGTCCTCGGTTGGGTTGCTCTTCGGATGCTCTCATGTTGCTTTCGTATCGAGGGGGAATGGTGTTGATCTTTTTCGGGGTTTCGTCTCTGTTTCTGGGTGGTGTCGGTTTTGATTTTGAATTTTTTTTTTTAGTCAGAATTTTTTCAGGTTCACCGCACTAATGACATTATCTGTCGTGACAGTCCCGTTATTAGTCTCACTGACATCTGGTGTGTCTGGGGTCTTGGTTTGACGGGTGATTTAAGGGACGTTTATTCCGAAATGAGTTCTCAGGTACTAGTTTATAGTGACGGTGAGTGGATTAAGGGTATGCCTCATTCGAATAACTGAATCTTACAGAACCTCTTTTCCCCTTCACCCTATGAGACCTTCTTCTATGGTCGTTATTGTAGTGGTTATGTAAGACATTTAATTGGGGGATCAGAAGGGATTCCCTGAACACAAGTGAATGACCCTATTAATACCGTTTCTGATCGATCTTTGGTTTCCCGATGACACCAGATGACAGATGACCATTCACACCCCCACATAACTGTGATCTACTAATTGTTTCGAAAATAGACCCAGTATGAGTACCACCCAAGTTCCCCTAAGGATCGGGTAAGGTATCAACAAAGAACTTATTTCTTCACCTATCAACCTTATGTCTATGACTTTAGACCTTCTTAAAAGTGTGACTGGAAGACTAGACACTTCATATATGATACCGATATCCTTCCCGGTTCACCTACAGACTTCTAAAAGGATGGTTTTCTGTTTCGGTCTTGTTGTGGCGTAACGATCCCTTTAGTCTCTGACATAGTGGTAGTCTCTAGACTACTAAGAATCGTGTTGGGACAAATTGAAGGGAGAAAAAACTCTCGTTTTACTCAGAACCCATTAGTCTCACCTAATAGGATTCACATTAATCCATCACTGAGTTTAACGTCGACGGTAAAGTTTATCGTCGAGAGAAAAGATTCTGTTCAGTTTTGGTGAGGGTCTTAGACTTTAATATGGGTAACTAGACTGTTAAATGAAAGCGGAGTGTCCCTGTGGTCTCGTGTGGAAGAAAGAATGAAGTTCCAGCACAGACACGTTCTTAGGTCAGACGTCTCTAGAACGAGTAGAGTGACAGGGTGTATCCTGCACAGAGACCAGACGAGAAACTCTCTTAGTAGTACGGTCACCCTGGATTTATTGTAAAAATTTACTAAAGTCAGTTCTCACAAGATCAAGGTAAGAAAATGTTCACCAACTTGTCAAAAGGGTCGTGGCGAACAATTTCTCTAACAGAAAAGAGGTAACATATAAGGACGGAGAAAACAGTTTCTATTCCACAGGTATCCACGCACCTAAATAGAGACCCGAAAGATAAAACAAGGTAACTAGATATGAAGACAGAAACACGGTCATGGTATGACAGGACTACTAACACCGAAACATCATCCCGGACTTCAGTCCGTCCAACGAAGGAGGTCCAGGTAAGAAAGAGTTCTAACTTTGATCTTGTGAAAGATTGTGGTATGTGTTTTTATTTGGGTTTTACCTAATTTCTAGATTTGTATTCTGATCTTTGGTATTTTGAGGATCTCCTCTTGTATCGCAAAACACTCTCTAACATAAATCATAGCAGGATCCTCTATGACCCACCTCCCAGAATATTGAAAATAAAAGCAAAAATAAATAAATGGGACTGAATTAAAATTAAAAGCTTCTGCACAACAAAGGAAACTATAAGCAATGTGAAAAGACAGCTTTCAGAATGGGAGAAAATAATAGCAAATGAAGCAACTGACAAACAACTAATCTCAAAAATACACAAGCAACTCCTGCAGCTCAGTTCCAGAAAAATAACCCAATCAAAAAATGGGCCAAAGAACTAAACAGACTTTTCTCCAAAGAAGACATACAGATGGCTCACAAACACATGAAAAGATGCTCAACATCACTCATCAGAGAAATGCAAATCAAAACCACAATGAGGTACCATTTCACACCAGTCAGAATGGCTGCGATCCGAAAGTCTACAAGCAATAAATGCTGGAGAGGGTGTGGAGAAAAGGGAAGCCTCTTACACTGTTGGTGGGAAGGCAAACTAGTACAGCCACTTTGGAAAACAGTGTGGAGATTCCTTAAAAAACTGGAAATTGAACTGCCATACAACCCAGCAATCCCACTGATGGGTATACACACCAAGGAAACCAGAATTGAAAGAGACACATGAACCCCAATGTTCATCACAGCACTGTTTATAATAGCCAGGACATGGAAGCAACCTAGACCTAGATGTCCATCAGCAGACGAATGAATAAGAAAACTGTGGTACATATACACAATGGAGTATTACTCAACCATTAAAAAGAATACATTTGAATCAGTCTAATGAGGTGGATGAAACTGAAGCCTATTATACAGAGTGAAGTAAGCCAGAAAGAAAAACCCCAATACAGTATACTAATGCATATATATGGAATTTAGAAAGATGGTAACGATAACCCTGTATGCGAGACAGCCAAAGAGACACAGATGTATAGAACAGTCTTTTGGACTCTGTGGGGGAGGGAGAGGGTGGGATGATTTGGGAGAATGGCATTGAAACATGTATACTATCATGTATGAAACGAATCTCCAGTCCAGGTTCGATGCATGGTACAGGATGCTCGGGGCTGGTGCACTGGGATGACCCAGAGAGATGGTACAGGGAGGGAGAAGGGAGGCGGGTTCAGGATGCGGAACACATGCACACCCGTGGTGGATTCATGTTGATGTATGGAAAAACCACTACAGATTGTAATTAAACTCCAATTAATTAAAATAAATAAATTTATATTAAAAAATAAAAATAAAACACAACTTTCACTAAAAAAATAAAACTACAGATATTGACAATATATTTTAAGAAACATTCTGTAATTTCACAATAAATAGTAGCTAAGAGAAAAAAAAAGAGTAAGTCAAGAAATTGTCAAAATATCCAACAAGGGCATAAACCAAATCATGCTTCACTTATGTAATATAGTATGAAAAGAAATTTACCAAGAGTTTGAAATGCCTTGGTAAGTTGTTTATACTAAGTGAATAAATGATACAATGTAACTATGCACAGAAAAAGTTATTAACAATACAATCAATGGTTCAGTTCAGTTCAGTTCAGTTGTGTCCGACTCTTTGCGACCCCATGGATTGCAGCACGCCAGGCCTCCCTGTCCATCACCAACTCCTGGAGTTCACTCAGACTCATGTCCATCGAGTCCGTGATGCCATCCAGCCATCTCCTCCTCTGTTGTCCCCTTCTCCTCCTGCCCCCAATCCCTCCCAGCATCAGAGTCTTTTCCAATGCATCAGCTCTTCACATGAGGTGGCCAAAGTACTGGAGTTTCAGCTTTAGCATCATTCCTTCCAAATAACACCCAGGGCTGATCTCCTTTAGAATGGACTTGTTGGATCTCCTTGCAGTTCAAGGGACTCTCAAGAGTCTTCTCCAAAACCACATGGTTAAGAGTCCAGTAATCCTAGTCATATTGTTGATGTAAATTCCATAACTTTTTGAAAAAATAACTTGTCAATATACATCAATAACCTTAAATAATGTTCATATAATTTGTTCCAAAGATTTCACTTCCAGGAATATCCCCTAAAATTATTCAGAAATGCAACTAAAGCTTTAGAAACACAAATGTTCAATGAAGAATTATTTCTGTTACCCAACCTTGGGAACAAATTAAAACTTTAAAATATAGGAATCATTACATTAATTAAATTATGACACTTGTATGAAACGGAATTTTACATAAAGGTTACATTTAGCTCACATTTTGATACTATTTTAAGAATCAGTGATATGCTAATAAAGCTTGATATACATTTACATATACTATTAATATGATGTTAATCTATTAAATATGTGTATTTCTATAGAAAAACTGACTTGGAAACCTGAATCAGCATAAGTAAAGAATTTTTACAATAAAGTCTATTTGTAATA
>SJYG01000208.1:920016-938476 GCA_006410535.1 Litocranius walleri | reverse complement strand
GGAAAAATCTCAAACTTTTAACAGTGATTATCTCAGGGTGTCAGAATTATAGGAGACATTTGCTTCACATTGCATAATTTCTGGAATGTAACCAGCATGTATTATGTTTGTAATTAAAAAAATCTTTTGACTTTAAAAATTTTAAGGAATACCATAAAAATATAATGTTGTATTTGTATGTTTATTGGCAATTTTAATGTGTTGTATACATTTGAATTATTTCAAATTATTTATAGTATTTTTTCTACTCTATTAAAGAAAATAATAGTTAGAAAAATAATAACTGTGAATATCTTTGGTTATTGAAGCATGGTAGGTTCCCATGCTTTGATTTCCTACATTTTTCATATTTCCAAACATGGGCTTGGGTTTGAATGTATTGTTATGTTATTATATTATGGTATTATATAACACGTTGCTTTTGCCCTGCCCAATATCATTTCCTTTATGCATTTGTTCTTCTCTATGATATATAATCTGAAATAAATCTGTTCTCTTTCCCAGAATTTGACTTTCAAACAGACATACCCTAGGAGGAGACATAATTTTAGCTGAATCATTTGCAGGTCCGGGACTTCCCAAGAATACGATCCCTGAAACTGCTCTGATCCCTATTCTCCCCAAAGAGCCATTGTCCATCTTTTCTTTCGGTGCTGGTTGTTCTCCAGAATCTCAAATAAATTCTTTCATCTTGTTTAAATTATAGTTAGCTTGCACTGCTTGCCACATTAAAAACTTTAACTGATTTGAATGTCATAACCACAGCCCAGATTGCAGGAACCTGTGGGGAATGCAGTACTGGTTATAGGGTAAGAAGAAGCAGAAGAGAATCATACTTTACACTGCAGGATGGGAAGGCAGCAGATCATAGTACACCATGGTGAAATGCTATTGCTTGGGTCCATCTGGGACTGTGTGCCCTCTGACCCCGGAGTTCTAGGGGACCACGTAGGTATCACAATGAGCCAATTCAAAAGGAATGTAAAAGTAGGAATCATGAAAGGTAGTTTGGTTGTTTTCAGTGGTTGTGAATAACTTAAAAATAACAGTAGAAGAATTTGCTTGCATGGTTTTTCCAGTGGTCATGTATGGATGTGAGAGTTGGACTGTGAAGAAGGCTGAGTGCCGAAGAATTGATGCTTTTGAACTGTGGTATTGGAAGACTCTTGAGAGTCCCTTGGACTGCAAGGAGATCCAACTAGTCCATTCTGAAGGAGATCAGCCCTGGGATTTCTTTGGAAGGAGTGATGCTAAAACTGAAACTCCAGTACTTTGGCCACCTCATGCGAAGAGTTGACTCACTGGAAAAGACTCTGATGCTGGGAGGGATTGGGGGCAGGAGGAGAAGGGGACGACCGAGGATGAGATGGCTGGATGGCAGCATGGACTCGATGGACATGAGTTTGGGTGAACTCTGGGAGTTGGTGATGGACAGGGAGGTCTGGCGTGCTGCGATTCATGGGGTCGCAAAGAGTCAAACACGACTGAGCGACTGAACTGAACTGAACTGAACTGACATGGACAGCAGTACACCTCTACTACCCTGGCTCAAGATAGTAGCTCTTGCTTATTGCCACATGTGACTGACTGACTGCCTTATTCTTCTTCAAGACAGAACAGTAATTCACTACACCGAGGAAAGCATGCCAATAGGATCCAGACAGCTAAAAATAGCAGGACCTGAGACGCAATGCAACATATTTACAGGATTTGAAAACAAAAATCCATGAAAATATAAGATTCTGCTACATCATAGAAATTACACCTTTAGTAGGTTAGAATGTGTCAAGCTATTTTCACCCATGTCACAAAAAGATATTCTACTCTAATATCTTTCACTCACAGCCACAGAGAAGGTGGTACAATATTCGCTGGACCTCTTTTTTAAAAATAAGTATTTCTTTAGGTTGCATCAGGTCTTCGTCGCGGAACTCAGGCTCTTTCCTTGCGGCGCACAGACTCTCTAGTTGTGGCACATAGGCTTAATTGCTTCAAGGCATGTGGGATCTTAGTTCCCCACCCAGGGATCGAACCCATGTCCCCTGCATTGCCAGGTGGATTCTTAACCACTGAACCACCAGTGAAGTCCCTTTGCTGAGCCTCTTTGAATTCTGGAGGCAGCATTTATAATGTCCTGTTTTCCCACTTCAACACATCCATGTGACTAAGAAAGCTGCCAGGTTTGATTTCTCTAGCTCTCCAGACTACAACACAAATTAATTTTGGTACTTGTGCGTTTTGCCTCAGCAGATCTACTGCTTCTCAGAGAACTGAGTTGACTTCAATGCTCTTAAGAAGTTGTTGAAACTCACAACAGGAAAGTCGCTGTGCCGGGCCTGAAAATCAAATTCTTTCAGCAAGTGACCCTTTTTTTCTTTTTCAAAGAAACCACCTGTTTAGCTCACAAAAATTCAGCCTCACTTCTTTTACAATGTTTTGAATTCAATGAATCATGTATCCTACTAAACGTCACTTTAGTTGCATCCCCCAAATTTCACTGTAATTTTTCATTTCTTTCTGTTGATGCAGTTTAAATTTCCAGTGTGATTTCTTTTTCGACCTGTAAGTTATTTATTTTAAAAGCACTTTTAAATTTCCAAGTATATGCTCTCTTTTGTGGGTTTTAACTACCTTTTGATGTTACTTTCTAAATTTAACTGCATTCTGGTCAGAAAAGGTGGTCTTTTTCATACCAAATCTAAAATTTGTTGAGATATATTTTATGATTAGTATATCTTCTGTTTTTATAAAGGTTTTACACCTTTTACAACTGTTGGGTTAGGGTTCTACAGGGTTCGTTATAGTTAACTTGTTAACCGTCTTGTTCAACTCTTGTGTGTGTACACTCAGTTGTGTCCAGCTCTTTCAGACTCCATGGACTGTCGCCTACCAGGCTTCTTTGTACATGGAACTTCCCAGGCAAGAATACTGGAGTGGTTGCCACTCCCTACTCCAAGGAATCTTCCTGACCCAGGGATCAAACCTGCCTCTCGTGCATCTTTTGCATTGGCAGGCAGATTCTTTACCACTACTGCCACCTTGCTCACTGCTTGTTTGATTACTTGACCTTTCCATTGCTGGGGAAAGTATGTGAAAATCTTCTCCTGTAATGATAGATATAACACTTTTTCATTTTTGCACATTTGACAAAATATTTTGTTCATTTTTTTAAGATATATCATTGAGTATGAAAAAAGTTGGAATTGTTATGTCTTCTTGGTAAATTGCCTTTTGTAATTATCTAATATATATTAAATTATTATATAAATACTCTTTATATAAGCATTTAAATGACCCTGATGCTGGGAAAGATAGAAGGCAGGAAGAGAAGGGGATGACAGAGGACAAGATGGTTGGATGGCATCACCAACTCAACAAACATGAGTTTGAACAAACTTCTGGAGATAGTGATGGACAGGGAAGCCTGGCATGCTGCAGTCCATGGGGCCACAAAGACTTGGACACGACTGAGTAGTTGAACAACGAACAACAAAATTATATAAATGCTCTTTATACCTAGTTATCCTTTTTGCCTTAAACTCTACTTGTCAAAAATTAAGAGAGTTATATCATCTTTCTTTTGATTTGCTTGAAATATTCTTTTCATAATTCAGTTTTCATCGTTTTTCCTGCACTACATTTTAGAAGCATCTCTTATAAACAACAAGAAATTTTAATTTTTTAATCTACTCTAACAACATGCGTTTTAACTGGGCAATTAAATACATTGACATTGATTATTATTACTGATGATTTATTTCCACCAAAGTGTTTTGTTTTCTATTTTCCTAACTTTTTCTAATCTTCTGTTTTTACTTCCATTATTAAAAAATTGACTGTGGGTTTTATTTCTTATTGAACCTTTCTTTCCCACTGGATTGGAAAATATATATGTCTGTATCTGGTGGTCTTCCTTGAAATTGTAATACTTATACTTAACAATACCAAAAAAGTGTATACTTCGTCTATAAGAAGTACATTATATTAACCCCAATTCTTTCTTCCAGACTTATATGCATTGTATTGTATTTTGTTGAGTTACATTACACTGTGTTACATACGTTGTCTACTATGTTTCTAACACCTACAGTCTAGACTCTTCTTATATACCATCAGTTTATTGGTTGGTTGTTACCACTTTCTTTTCTCTTCATATCTTCCTTAATCTTAGATTTAACTTGTGAGATCATTTTCTTCCTTCAAAAAAAACTCTTTTAAGTTGCAAAATATAACTCATATACAGAGGGAAATACACAAAATATGATACATTCGCCATGAATCCACTGTAGCGTCCTGTGTAACGTCCGGTGTAATATCCATTCAGTGTAACACCCATTCAGTCTACAATAGAGCATCATCAGCACCTCAGAAGCCCTCCCTGCTGCTTTCTCACAGTCAGCGTCTTTCCTCTCAAATGTAAACACTTCACTGGCTCACAATGTTTCTAGCTCAGTTTTGGTGTTGCAAACTTTCTATAAAAGAATATTTATTCTTTTATGTATGACTTTGTTTCATCCAACATTATAGTTGTGAAATTCATCCATACTGAGGAAAGTAGCCATGAGGTGAGGTGAGGTCTCTCAGTCGTGTCCGACTCTTTGCGACCCTGTGGACTATACCCTACTAGGCTTTTCTGTCCATGGGATTCTCCAGCCAAGAGTCCTGGAGTGTGTTGCCATTTCCTTCTCCAGGGGATCTTCCCGACCCAGGGATCAAACTCGGGTCTCCCGCATTGGAGGCAGACGCTTTAACCTCTGAGCCACCGGGGAAGCCTAGTTTGTTCATTTTCATTGCTGAAAATTTGCTTATCCAGTCTATTGTTCATGAGAATTTGAGTCCTTGTCAAACTTTGGTTACTGAAAATAATGCTGCTATGAACATTCTTATATAAACCTCTTGGTGCCTAAATGTACCAAGTGCAAAATTTCTGGGTAATAAAGTATGCATAGATTTAACCTCCCAAAAAATGTCAAAATGTTTAACAAATTCTTGGATTAATTTATATTCCTACCAGCAGTGTATGAGAGTTTCATTTATTTCACATACTTACAGACCCCTTAATTTACATTTTTACCATCCTGCAAAGTGTGTAATGATATTCCATTGTGATTTAAACCTGCATTTTCTAGTGACTACTGATGAAATAAGTCTTCAGACGTTCAGTGGTCATTTGGATGTTCACATGAAGCACTTTCACTCTCCTCCTTCACACTTATCAAGCTGTTCTTCAGTCACCACTTTAAAATTGGATTTTTCATTGTTTTATCACTGTTGTTCAGTCACCCAGCCATGTCCGACTCTTTGTGACCCCACGGGCTGCAGCGTGCCAGGCCTCCCTGTCCCTCACCATCTCCCGAAGTTTGCCCAAGTTCACATCCATTGCATCAGTGATGTCATCCGGCCATCTTATTCTCTGCTGCCAGCTTCTCCTTCTGGCCTCAATCCTTCTCAGCATCAGGGGCTTTTCCAAAGTCAGCTATTCGCATCAAGTGACCAAAATACTGGAGCTTCAGTTTCAGTCTTTCCAGTGAGTATTCAGGGTTGGTTTCCTTTAAGATTGACTGGTTTGATCTCCTTGCAGTCCAAGGGACTCTCAGGAGTCTTCTCCAGCACCACAGTTAGAAGGCGTCAGTTCTTTGGTGCTCTGCCTTCTTTACAGTCCGACTCTCACAACTATACATGACCACTGCCTTGACCGTAGCCTTGACTGCATGGACCTTTGCCAGCAGAGTGATACCTCTGCTTTTCAACACACTGTCTAGGTTTGTACTAGCTTTCCTGCCAAGAAGCAGTCATCTTCTGATTTCATGGGGGCAGTCACCGTCCGCAGTGATTTTAGAGCCAAGAAGAGGAAATCTGTCACTGCTTCCACCTGTTTCCCTTCTATTTGCTATGAAGTAATGGGACCGGATGCCATGATCTTATTTTTTTTAATATTTAGTTTTAAGCCGGCTCTTTTTTTCTTTTTTTTTATGGAACGCTTCACGAATTTGCGTGTCATCCTTGCACAGGGGCCATGCTAATCTTCTCTGTATCGTTCCAATTTTAGTACATGTGCTGCCGAAGCGAGCACTAAGCTGGCTCTGAATCCTATATCAATTATTAGAAGCTTTATTATTCTGCCTTTCAACTTAAAGCTACAATCCACTTAGAACTGATTACTGAGTATAATGTAAGAGTCAAATTTCATTTCTATCCAATTAAGTATAATTTGTTAAAAATTCATTTTCCCTACTGCTCTACAGGGTCACCTTTCTCATAAATTATGTAACCATCCATATACTACACTGTCTAAATTATCATAACTGCACATGAAGTTTTAAAATTCTTATTTATTTATTTTGGCTCCTGAGTCTTTGTTGCTGCATCCCAGCTTTTCCTATATGCAGCAAGCAGGGGCAGCTCTTTGTTGCAGTGCTTGGGCTTCTCATATCAGTGGCTTCTCTTGTTACGGAGCACGGGCTCTAGGCACACAGGCTTCAGTAGCTGTGGCAAGGGCTTAGTTCCTCCACAGCTTGTGGAATCCTCCCAGATCAGGAACTGAACCCGTGTCTCTTGCATTGCCAAGAGGATTTTTACCCACTATACTACCAGGGAAGCCCTATATGAAGTCTTAATATTTAGCATGTATGTGCATGTTCAGTTGCTCAACTGTGACTCTTTGCAACTCCATGGACTGTAGCCTACCGGGCTCCTCTGTCCATGGAATTTTCCAGCCAAGAGCATTGGAGGAGGGTGCCATTTCCGCCTCCAGGGGATCTTACAACCCAGGGATCAACTCCACATCTCCTGCCTCTCCCGCATCGGCAGGTGGGTTCTTTACCATTGTGGGAAGCTATGTGTGTGCGTGTGTGCTGACACTTCAATCATGTCTGACTCTTACAACCCAAAGGGCCATAGCCTGCCAGGCATCTCTGCCCACAGGATTCTCCAGGCAAGAATACTGGAGGAGGTTGCTATGCCCTGCTCCAGGAGATCGTCCCAGCTCCCCCAAATCCCTTATGTCTGTTGAGTTAGCAGGCAGGTTCTTTACCACTAGCGCCACCTGGAAAGCCCCTAGGAAGTTATAGCAATGTCCAACCAAGCTCTCACTACAAAAGTAGGTACAAGTTTATTGGAATTCGTTATCCTTTTAGACAAAGCTGAATTTTCTTTGCTATTGTTTTATTTAGGATTTTCACATCTATCTTTATGAGAAAGATTGTCCTTCAACTTTTTTTTATGACATCCTTGTTATGTTTTGGTATCAAGATGATGCTCTCTTCCTAAAACAAAATTAGAAAGTGGTTCTTCTGTTTTATTTCTCTGAAAGAATTCACTTAATAATGGCATAATTTATTCTCTAAATATTGGAATTTACACTGAAATAATTAGCCCATGACTCTGTGTTTGCTTGTGTGTGTATGTGAAGGTTTTAGCTTTGGGGTTAAATTTCTTGTTTTAAAAATTTATTTATTTTTGTTTTTGAAATAGTTTCTTTTTATTTTATTTTTATTTTTACTTTATTTTGCTTTACAATACTGTATTCGTTTTGCCATACATTGACATGAATCCGCCACGGGTGTACCTGAGCTCCCAATCCGGAACCCCCCTCCCATGGATTAAATTTCTTTAATAATTATGAAGTGGTAAAGAATCCACTTGCATTGCAGGAGACACAGGTTCAGTCTCTGGGTTGGGAGGATCCCCTGGAGGAGGAAATGGCAATCCACTCCAGTATTCTTGCCTGGAAAATTTCTTGGACAAAGGAGCCTGGTGGGCTATGATCCGGGGGGGGGTCACGAAGAGTTGAACACGACTGAGCAACTGAACACACATTAGAATTTTTGCTTCATCTTGTGTTTTTTAATAGAAACCATGTTCTGTAATTGTTAAGTACAATGATCTGTAATGTAAATTAAGCCAAGTTTGTTCATTATATGGTTCAAATCTTCTATATATCCTTACTGATTTTGTAGGATCTACTTATTTTATCAGTTACTGATAAAAGTGTATGAAAATCTGTCTAATATTATGGAGTTGGCTATTTCTCCTTGTAATTCTGTCAATTTTATATAGAAAGGCAGTCATGTATATACAGTCTGCCAGCTCCAGCTCAGCTGCCTAAGAATGGCCTGTGGTCCGGAACATTTCCTTACAGGGAGATAAAAGCCCTCACAGCCTGTTTTGGGCTCTCAGCCCTGTGAGGGAATGCATATTCCTGTCCTGGGCTTGATGTATAGGTACTCCTTTGTTCTGCTTAAGCACGTGTGTCCGTGACCCCCAGGCAGGCCTCCAGCTTTCTGTATTTAGATCCTGGGGGGGGGGGGTGGGGGCCCTTCCGCGGCAGCTTGAAGTGAGAGGATGCAGTCCCCTGGCTGGCTGCAGATCAGATCCACCGGTCGTGGGGACCAAGGCATTGAAGGAGGCTCTCACATTTTATCACCCTCTCTTCTCGCCATAAGTAAACACTGGGCCACTTGAGCCTGCTCTTTGTGTTTTCTCTTCTCAGCGACCTTGAATCTTGCACTGGTTTCCTCCCTGGGTGGCACTTATCTGCCTTTTAGCCTTGACCACACTTCTGGTAACATAACATTACATCCTGTGGCTCAGCTTGACCACCCAGTGAGCAGGGAAACAATGTATATATAGTTCCATAAATTATATTCCTCCTAATTATTAGCTCTACACAAATCTTGTGATTTACATGCAAATTATGTGTGTTTGTGTGTGTGGTGTATTCCTGTTAAACTGAAAATTTGGTTTAACGTTTGCTCTTTTTCTTTAAGTGGAATTCTTTAGTAAGAGTGTTTGCTTTAAAACCAACTTTTTAAATGTATTAATATAGAAGCAACAAATTTTCTCTTGGTTAGAATTTGCATAGTATTTTTTTCCATATCTTTTTATTTCAGTTGAACTAGTTAGTCTAATTACACTGAATGTACTTACTGGTACATTCAGCTTAAACCTACCACCTCTTTATTTGCTCTTTATGTTTCATCTCCTTTGTGTCCTTCTTTGCTTGCATTCTCTTAGACTGACTTAACTTTTTATGTTCTTTTTCTCCAGCCCTTCTCCCATTTCTCAGCCTCGTGTTGGTGATGGTGGTGGGTGGTGGTGCCAACTTAGTCACTCAGTAATGTCTGACTCTCTGAGCCCATGGACAGCCTCCTCTGTCCATGGGATTTTCCAGGCAAGAATACTGGAGTGGGTTGCCATTCTCATCTCCAGACTAATCTGTTAGGGATTGCCTAAAGATTGCAGCATGTAATCCTAGACTTATCAAAACCTAATGCTACTCAGTACTTTCACCCACCTTCTAAGCAAGAGAAGTACCATTTTCCTCCTTTTGATATACCTGCTATTGTTGTCATGCTTTAAATTTGTCTATTTTAAATTCAGTAAGACATAATAATAACAATAATTAGTAGTTAATCCAATATTAACTCAAACATTTACCATTTTCATTGTTCTTTATTGCTTCTCGCATTTCCGGTCTTCCAGCTGGGAGTATATTTTCATCTGTCTGAATAATACCATTTAGTATGTCCTTCAGTGCAAATCTATTCATGGTCAATTTTCTCTATTTTTCTTGGTCTAAAAATATCTTCTTTTTTCTCTTTATTAGTTGAAGGATATTTTGTAAGCTGGTACTTGTTTTCTTTCAGCTGTTTAAAAGTATCGTCGCATTGTATTCTGGCTTGAACTGCTCTCTGTATGGTTGTCAGTCAATCTAATTGTGGCTCTTTGTTATCTTTATTAACAAATATTTTTAGAGTCCATTTATTTTGCTTTGGTCTTTTGGAACAGATAATAGAAAAATGGAATAACAAGTATGTTTATTTACCAGTCCCTCTTTGAGCCACTGATTTATGCTGATAACAGGGTTTGGGAAAAAGAAAGCAGGGAAAACACGTTTTCAAACTGTTAGGAGCTATTTTTCAAATGTATTGCTTATTTTTTGTTATTTAAAATTGCCTTCAAATTACACACAGTAGATAAAATTTGTTGAGCAGACTAGTTTTATTTAGACTGGTTATATTTTAGGGGCTATAACGTGTTTTGTTTATTGTAAAACTTTATTATTTTTTTAAACACAGAACACAGGTTGTGGTTGTTTATTTGTTGAAGAACTGGATTATTTGTGCAATGGAGTTTTCTGTAATCTCAGTTTCTGATTGCACCTCTGTGGTATGGTTCAATGTGTTCTTTTCCTCATATACTCTATGCTTTGGTTGTATCTGAGATTCAGGTTAAATTTTTTGGCAAGACTTTTTCAAAGATTTTTTATGTTTTATGTTCTTCCATCAGGAGGTACATAATATTTGATTGTTTTCTCTGTGTAGTGTTAGCAGCTGTTGATTATCAATGGTAAGATCCATTCATTTATTGCAAATGAATTATATTCAATTCAACCATTTTTTCTTTGTTTTTTATCCAAAATACTCTAAAAATAACTTCCTCTCATCTGACAACCATACAGAGAGCAGTGCAAGCCAGAATACAATGCAATGATATTTTTAAACAGCTGAAAGAGAACAGGGGCTTACTTTATAGCTCAGTTGGGAAAGAATCTGCCTGCAATGCAGAAGACGCGGGTTTGATTCCTGGGTCGGGAAGATCCCCTGGAGAAGGAAATGGCAACCCACTCCAGTATTCTTGCCTGGAGAATCTCACGGACAGAGGAGCCTGGCGGGCTACAGTCCATGGGGTCACAAGGGTGAGACATGACTTAGTGACTAAACCACCCAAACCATCTACTATTTAGTTACTCTGTAGCAGAGTATGTGTAGGAAAGGGAGAATAAATGCCTGATTACTTTCCCTTTATTTACCAGTTTTTCTAAACAAAGTATTGCTTTATCAGCATTGTCTAACAGTGACCTATAAGGGCTATTTTTTGGGGGGAGAGGTGTGTAAATAGGAACTTGTGGACTTAAATATATTTGATGTGTTTCAATCTATTGCAGTTATCTTTGTTCTCAAGTTGTCCCAATTTTGTCTTTTATCCGAACATTCTATTCTTTCTTAGTTATCACTTTTCCACTAGCACCAGACAGAAAGCAGTTCATGCTTTCTGAATGTATCTTTAAACCCAGGTATTTCCCCAGAGAGATTCTTATTCTGTGTCTTGGTTTTAGAAAATATTGAGTTGCTTCTTTGATCATCTAGTTAAATCTGACATCTGTTTAAACATTTCTTCTATTTCTTTCGAATTATTTTAAAACTCTGTGTAAACCATTTTTCAGACACTTGATATGTTCCGTTCTGTATGCTGCTGCTGCTGAATCACTTCAGTCGTGTCCGACTTGCGCGACCCCATAGACGACAGCCCACCAGACTCCTCCATCCACAGGATTCTCCAGGCAAGAATACTGGAGTGGGTTGCCATTTCCTTCTGTATAGAAAGGGACATTCCCCAAAGAAAATGGAAAACGAACCAGTTCTAAACAAGAGAGCATAAATCCAAGCATTTCATTAAAATCTTGCGCTTAAGGTTCTCATCCACTTACGTGTATGTACTCAGCCCCAGCAGTTCAGTGGTAAAGAGTCTGTCTGTAATGCAGGAGACACAGAAGACATGGGTTCAATCCCTGGGTCAAGAAGATCCCTTGGAGGAGGGCATGGCAACCCACTCCAGTATCCTTGCCTAGATGCTACCTAATTAGCGTCTATATACTTTTTTTCATGAACTCTTTAATTCTAAGAACATCTGTCCTCACAGCTGTGAGATTCGGTGACTGCACTGTATTTCTTTTCAGCTGGTTTTCCCTGGCTAGTGGTGTGTCTTCTGTTGGAGTTACCCTTGCAGCAAAAGTTTTGACAGTATTCACTTCTTTGGATACTTCTATGATGAGCAGGCCATCTCCAAAGACCCTGGTGTTCTCACAGAGATCCCAAGAAACCTATATCTTTCAACATGTCTATACCTTCTTCAAAGATTTTCATTCTAAACTACTTTTTCCATCTCTGAATGCTTTTTTTCTTCTTCCTCAAAACTTCCTCAGAGAAGTAATCTTTATTTACTCATCTATGTTTACCTTCAGGTTTATTTATTATTGCTCACACAACTCATGAATAGTAACTGGGATAACTCCCTATAGGGTCAGACGGTAAAGCATCTGTCTACAATGTGGGAGACCCAGGTTCGATCCCTGGGTCCGGAAGATCCCCTGGAGAAGGAAATGGCAATCCACTCCAGTACTATTTCCTGGAAAATCCCATGGACAGAAGAGCCTGGTAGGCTACAGTCCATGGGGTCGCAAAGAGCGACTTCACTCACTCAAACAACTCATGAAACTTTCACTTACTGTTCCGTTAGCAGCTGCTAGGTACTTTCCTCCACTGAAGATTGTCTGTGCAGAAGAAAACAGCAGACTGTGATCATCACACAGCAGAGCAACCCTCTTCTTTTTAAATATTTAATTATTTATTTTTATTAAAATAGTTTACAATGCTGTGTTAGCTTCAGGTGTACAACAAAGTGATTCAGTTACACATATACATATAGGTATGTACATATATACCTTTTCAGATTCTTTTCCATTCTAGGTTATTACAAGATAGTGAATATGGTTCTCTGTGCTACACAATAGGTCATTACTGTTTATCTATTTTATATAGGTAATGTGTATTAATCCCAAGTTCCTAATTTGTTTTACTCCTTTTTTTCTCATTTGGTAACTCTAAATTTGTTTCCTATGTCTGTGAGTCTATTTCTGTTTTGTTAAATAAGTTCGTTTGTATCATATTTTAGGTTCCATGTATAAGTGATATCATACGGTATTTGTCTTTGTCTGGCTTATTGTTTGTGAATAGTTTTCATTTACCACATTCGAATTTTGGCCACCTAAGGGTGAAACTTCGTCACAGCTAGAAAGTGTAACTTCCCAAAATGAAAGACTGACCGGGATGCAATCAGGTCTCCTATTGTGCCAGCTGTAGCTTTGATCCTATGCTGTGCCATGTGGATTTTGTCTGAAAGATATGCTGGGGTCTGAACTATTTCTTAAGAATGTCTTTTTATACAGCTAAGCAGTTCTCTCCATCCACAGATCTTGTGGAATCTGAAGGATCAAGTTGTCTTCAGGTTGCCCAGTCCTAGATTTTTTTTTTTTCTGAAAGTCTTCACAATGTTGGGAAATTCTTCTACCATAAGTTTCTTTTTGTTTTCTATAATGTCTCCTGTTTCATTCTTCAAAGCTCTTTAGAAAGTCTTTAAAATGAATATGTTGATTATTAAGGAAGTATAAAAATGAGAGGGCTTCCCAGGAGGCACTGGTGGTAAAGAACCCTCCTGCCAAAGCAGGAGACAACAGAGATGTGGGTTCAATCCCTGGGTCAAGAAGATTCCTTGGAGGAGGGCATGGCAACCCACTCCAGTATCCTTGCCTAGATAATCCCATGGACAGAAGAACGTGTCAAGCTAAAGTCTACAAGGTTGCAGAGTTGGACATGACTGAATCAACTTAGCACACACACAAAGTCCCTTTAAACATATGATTTCAATCTCATTCTTGTTTCCTTGAAGAAGACTGACTCTAGAGTTTTTTAATGTTATTATTGTCTTTGCCATTCTTAAATGTTACCATAGTATTTCTAGATATAGGGTTTTCCTTACCAGTCATCTGTGGCATTGTCTGAACTCTTTAAGGTTCAGTCTTTCATCTTTCACTCTATGAAATTTATCACCATTCAGATATTTCCTCTCCTCAATTTGGTTTTTTCTTCACTTCATAGGCTCTTTCATTCAGATATTGGCACTGCTACACTTCATTCACTTACCTTTATCCTCTGCTCCTTCTATTTGATCTTGTTCATGAAGTTCTGCTTTCAGAATATCCCTCACTATTAGTTTCATGGAGCCAGAATATCTGTGTGTATATCCTGGCTCCACCTCAGGGAATTTACTTAACCTCTTTATGCCTTGATTTCTTCATCTGTCAAGAAGGGGTAATACTAGTTCCTAACTCCCAGAGTTACTGTGGAAACTAACTACGTTAACGTGAAAGAGTGTTGCTCTGTAAATATTATTACAAAGTAAATAATATACACATTCTGTTATTATTATTAATTCTTCTTTATTATATTTTCATACCTGTCATTTCTACTTATCCCTTTTGACTTTTTGTATCTGCATCATATTATTTGTGTCTTCAAGAGGATATTTGTTGCTCGTTTTAAATTCATGGTTCATCTGTAACAATAATTCTACTTTCAGAATTCATGAGGCATGCGTTCTTCAGTTCTGTTGTTTTTCTGTTTAGTTGTACATTTTCACGAGGAGCCAATGCCCAGGCCTGGTTTTTCTTCTTGGGGACTTTAAGATAATAGAGAAAATGGTCTTCGAAGGGGAGAGCGCTGGGTACCACTCAGCAGCAGCCCACAGCCCTGCTTCCCGCCATCACACTGGCAAACACCTCTGGTCAGAAATTTGCTCTATAAAGTCTTATTGAGATGCTGCTGTGCTGGAAAGAAAGAATCCAAGGGCATGACGCAGGGGGTCCTACAGTTTGGAGTGAGCGTGGGTGCAGGGGTCTGTGGTCAGCACCTTTTCCATCGATGCCTCACCTCACCCCACCCCAGCAGGGCTTCTGGGTCACCCTGAATTATCCTGAGCCACCAGCTGGCCTGGCTACTGCTTCAGTGATGATCCTCCCAGGGCCATGGTGGGGAGAAGCCAGGCTAGAATTTAAAACACTGCTCTGGCATCCTTGGCCCCTTGGGAGGTCCCCTCTCCCAGCTGAGGCCTCCTTCTGGCAACCCCCCGCTCACGTCAGTCTTGGAGCCCTCGTATCTATACCAGGTTTCTCATGATCTTCGTGCGGGGCCCTCAGATCCTTGCTTAGCTCTCACTTCTGATTTGGGGAGATAGAACCAGCACCCTATGCTGGTGGCCTTCTTATCAGGACCCAGGAGTCTCCTCTTCACAGAAAATTTCTAGGCCTTTTTCTCCTTGATTTCAAAGATAAACTTGATGGTAAAACATTATGAGTTTCTTGAAAGACCCTATTCACTCTTAAGGGCACCACTGACCTGGGCTCTTTGAAATAAGGATTCATGGAAAGAAAACCACACACTCCCTACCCCCACCCAAGAGAAGATGCTACTTTTCTTTCTCTTTCATTTGCTTTGCTTTGCTTCTGCTTCTCCTTCTTCTCTCCCTCCTTTCTCTCCTCCTCCTCTTTTTCTTCCACAGAATTTTGCACATAATCGCCTCTTGAGAAATACATGCTGACTGGACTAGGCTCTATATCTAAGCCCTGTCATGCAATGTTTTCAAATGAACTGATGAGACCATCTGTAATAAAAAGGGCCTGCCTTTCTTTTCTTAATTTTCAGTCTGAGTAACTGAAAATTCTAATGAAGGGTGTGTGCAAGGATATAACAAATTCTTCATGTGATTAGTCAAGCTACCTGACTTCAAACAAGTGTTTGTTTTTTGTCTCTATTACTGGTAAACTGCATGGCCTACTTCTGCTTGGCTCAGATCAAGTTTGATCAATGTGTTTGGCATGTAAATGAGTAAATTCCTAGATAAATCAACCTGTTTGGGCAAAAGACATGAATCTATTATGACAAGAGCCAAGCAGAAACTTCCCCCACAACTTGCCCATGAATATGGCACACGGTCAGTGTCTGCAGCTTTCGCCTGGCACCACGGGGAGCAGAGCTGTTCCCTGCCTCACTGCACGTTCACAGGCTCACTGCCTGGCCACCGTGGTGCTTTGACCCAGAACTGAGTGCCGGGCAGATTAAGGTTAGCTGGAGAGCATCGGATCTTAATCTCAAAACTGCCTCTGGTTTCGGTGCCACTGTCGAGAACTCGAGAAGAAAAATAGAAAAGTTCTCTCATCTGGCATGTGAGAGACAGATGATTAATTGTGCTTTAATCTAACAGGGCTCTGTTGAAAGTGCCTACATAAGCTTATGGAAGTAGGATCTTCTGCCATGTGTACTGCTTTCAACGCTACTGAAAATATAGACTCTCTCACTTGGTGTTTCATAATGAATTACTGTATCTTGTTTCTCAATGATGAATGGGTACTTGCATAACAAGAAAATTTGTGGGTCTTCATGAGTCACACGTGACTTCAGAAATTCTATGCTCAGTTATGTATATTTCAAATGATCACTGGGAGTCAAAGTATATCTGTGGATTGCAGCAGGGCTTATTTTAGAGGCAGCACTGATGAGCAAAATAACATAGTCTTAGGAATTAGACAGACATCTGTGAGTCCTGGCTCTGTCACCAAGTTAAAGCTCCAGATATGTAACTTAATCTTCCTGTGCCTAAGTTTCCTCATCTGCCTATAATGGTAATTAAGTGAGATGATATATGGAGAGTCGCCTGATGCAGAAGACATGTTTAAATGAGCCACTAAAGCTGTAACATCCACCTAATAAGCATGTATTTGTTCACATTGTGTGTTAATTTCCAGGAAAGGATAAAACACAAATGTTTTCTGTCTTTCAAACAGGTTTGTCTCAATATATAGAAAATTTATGTTATATATATGTATATATATACATACTAGATTCATGCTAATGAATAAATATGTCTGCATAATTGCGCTCATTTCACATGCTAGCAAGGTAATGCTCAAAATCTTTCAAGCTAGGCTTCAACGGTATGTGAACTGAGAACTTTCAGATGTATAAGCTGGATTTAGAAAAGGGAGAGGAACCAGAGATCAAATTGCCAACATCCAGGGGCATCAAGGAAAAAGCAAGGAAATTCCAGAAAAATATCTATTTCTGCTTCATTGACTACGCTAAAGCCTTTGATTGTGTGGATCACAACAAACTGTAGAAAATTCTTAAAGATATGGGAATATTAGAACATTTTGCCTGTCTACTGAGAAACCTGTATGCAGATCAGGAAGCAACAGTTCAAACCAAACATGGAACAACTGGTTCAAAATTGGAAAAGGAATACTTCAAGCCTGTCTATTGTCACCATGCTTATTTAACTTCTATGCAGAGTACATCATGAGAAATGCTGGGCTGGATGAATCACAAGCTGGAATCAAGATTGCTGGGAGAAATATCAATAACCTCAGAAATGCAGATGACACCACCCTTATGCCAGAAAGTGAAGAGGAACTAAAAAGCCTCTTGATGAAGCTGAAAGAGAAGAGTAAAAAAAGCTGGCCTAAAGCTCAGCATTCAAAAAACTAAGATAATGGCATCTGGTCCCATCATTTCATGCAAATAGATGGTGAAATAATGGAAACTTTTTTCTTGGGCTCCAAAATCACTGTGGATGGTGACTGCAGCCATGAATTAAGAGGCTTGTTCCTTGGAAGAAAAGCTATGACAAACCTAGAGCAAAGACATCACTTTGCCAACAAAGGTCCGTCTAGTCAAAGCTATGGTTTTTCCAGCAGTCATGTATAGATGTGAGAGTTGGACCATAAAGAAGGTTGAGTGCCAAAGAATTGATGCTTTCAAACTGTGGTGCTGGAGAAGACTCTTGAGAGTCCCTTGCACTGCATGGAGATCAAACCAGTCAATCCTAAAGGAAATCAATCCTGAATATTCATTAGGAGGACTGATGCTGAAGCTGCAACTCCAATATTTTGGCCACCTGATGCACAGAATGGCTCACTGGGAAAGACCCTGATGCTGGGAAAGATTGAAGCCAGGAGGAGAAGGGAGTGGCAGAAGATGAGATGGTTAGATGGCATCATCGATTCAATGGGCATGAGTTTGAGTAAACTCTGGGACATAGTGAAGGACAGGGAAGCCTAGCTTGCTGCAGCCTATGGGGTCACAAAGAGTCAGAGACAACTGAGCGACCAAACAAAATCAACCTCCCACATAACTGTGAAGATTAGACATTAGAGAATCAATGGAACATGATAAAATAATTCATAAACATCCGGTAGAGTTCATTAAAAGAACATAAGAATGGTGCAAAATTGAGAATTCTATAAATGCAGTTCTCTGTATTAGTATATAAAAAGCATATAATCTGTGTTGGGTTTGTAATGATGTCATCTGTCTAGGCTGAATCCAGTTCCTTCCTTTAATTACAGAATAAGTCAGTTGAAGTGATGAAAATGTTAACAACTATGAACAACTTGTGCATTATAAACAATGACACCCCTTTAAACTGAACAAAAGCAGTCATAAAGTATTATCGATTTTAAGACATATTCTGATTTCAGAGGTTTTACAATGTCAAAAAGATGTGTACCTAATAACCAATGAAATATGGCATTTCAAGTTGTTGAGGAAAAGATGGAATTGTTCATTACAATTACAATTGTTGATAAAAACATACACAAGTCATAAAACAAATGACAAATTTTAACAGTTATTTTTAAAACATGATGGGGGAAAAGCGTGACAAAGAGTTAATTACCTTACTATAAAAAGACTTCTTATAAATTAATAAGAAAATGATCAACAGTTAAGAAAAATTGACATAAGCAGAGCAAACTCTGCAAAAGCGAGATATAGACAATAGATCAGTG
>SJYG01000208.1:836884-919861 GCA_006410535.1 Litocranius walleri | reverse complement strand
AGATCAGTGACAGTGTGCTCAGCTTCACTCTGAATTTGAAATGCAAATTAAAACAAAATACTATTTACACTTATCAGATTGGTGAAAGTTTTAAATTAAAGCTTGATAACACCCAGTGTTGCTAAGAGTAAAGGGAAAATAAGCACATGTATATATTATTATTGGTGGAAGCACAAATGGCACATCTTTCTTTGAGATAAATTGTCATCATATATAAGTTCAAAATTTTGTTCCTGGCTTTATAAAAAATTATGTCAGTGACTTGTAAAGTTCTCTAAAACAGAGTATTTGAACATAAATTTATCAACCATGTGATTTGTAATCAAACTAATTTAGATAAAGTCTAGGCCCTAAGATTTGAGGTAGAGAAGAAAGGAAGTTGGACTACTGGTAACCCTTAGTCTATATACTTCAGGGATATATTTACTGTCTGCTCATAACTCCATGTAAGTGTTTGTATACATGGTTCTGCAAGTCATAAGGAAAATGCCTGTACTGCGGCTTGGGACTGGGCAGACCTGTGGGCGTCTCTCATTTCTAGCTCTTACTTGCCATGGGACTTGGGTAAGATGTTTTCATTAAGACTCGGAAAACAGGTAGAACAATATCTACTTCCCAGAATTGTGATGAGGAAGGAATGAGATACTTATATAAAGCTTTTATGATGTCACCTAACACATTATTTTAATTAAATATATATTATAGACATATTATTTGTATTTGCTATTTAATATATAATAATTATTATGTAATATATAATAATTGGTGGCTCAGACAGTAAAGAATCCTCCTGCAATGCGGGAGGCCTGGGTTTGATCCCTGGATTGAGAAGATCCCCTGGAAGAGGGCATGGCAACGCACTCCAGTATTCTTGCCTGGAGAATCCTCACGGACAGAGGAGCCTGGAGAGCTACAGTCCATGGTGTCACAAAGAGTTGGACACGACTGGGCAGCTAAGAACAGCACAGCACAGCTATATGTAATAATTATTATTAGATATTATTATATCTGATAATAATAATAATTATTTTATTCTAAGCTCACAATCGGCTGCTGACCCATCTTCTTTTTTACTTTTTGTTTTGTGTTTTAGTTTTTACAACCTTGTGTTATTCTCTGCCGTGCAACAGCGTGAATCAGCCATAAATATACACATATCCCCTCCTTCCCAAGTCTTCCTCCCCTCCCCCACTCCACCCCTCTGGGTCCTCACAGAGCTCCAGACTGGGCTCCCTGTGCTACACAGCAACTTCTCACCAGCTATCCAATTTATACCTGATTGTGTCTGTATATTTCTCCATCGCCCCACTCTCCCTCCACCGCTGTGTCCCCGAGTCCATTCTCTGTGTCTGTGTCCATTCCTTCCCTGCAAATAGGTTCAGCAGTACCATTTTTCTACATTTCATATATATATGCATTAAAACACTATACTTGTTTTTCTCTTTCTGACTTACTGCTATTGACCCATTTTATTTATTTTTTAACTTACTTATTCTAATTGGAGGCTAACTACTTCACGATATTGTCGTGGTTTTTGCCATACGTTGACGTGAAGCAGGCATGGTGTATGTGTGTTCCCCATCCCGAGCCATTTCTAAATGTCGTCTTGTGCTTCCTTTAGTAGGGTTCTGGAAAAAAAGGGAGCTTTTCAGGTTCAGCACTTACTCTGCATGCCTTTCTTGTAGATGTCCAAGTGCTGTTTGTCGCTTTCGTTTTCATCCTTGCTGCAAAGTTCTCACCTCACATCTTTGGTCAGCACTCCCATACAGTTTCAGGTGTTTCCTCTGTCTTAAGATGACTTCAGTTCAGGACAGTCATGTGCAACAATATCCTGCATTTCATCATGGTTCCACCTCTCTGCAGAAGCCAAGCTGGCCGAAGGGGACAGCAAAACCCAAACAACGTCACAACTGGCTGTCTGCAGTCTGTAGTTGGAACTCTAGTTGCGTCTATTTATAGCAGTCCCACGATGACATTGCATTTGTGTTTGGGAAACTCTCTGAGGAAAGGCCACTTAGAGCTCTTTCAGAACTGAAAACACTCCAGGTGAAAATCAGCTATGTATATATATTTTATATATTTTTAAAATTTATATATAATATATGTATTGGTTAATCAAATATATCTTCCTTTAAAATCAGAGAATCTGACATACTTGAGCCAGATATGGAGACTTGAGTTGATTGAATAAAGATCTTAGGTGGAACCAAGTAGTAAAACGTGAAGCGATCACATCCCATTCCCCCTGGAATGTGATTGTGTCAGTTGGCACCGGCACCTATTCTGTTACAGAAGAGAGTGACAGCTAAACTATAAACCCATATTTTGGGTTAATTATATGAAGTCGTCTTAACCATGGAACATATTTAAGCTCTCAAGCAGAAAGAAAAAGTTAATTATTGCTGAGTTTTAAAACTCCCCAAACTGCTCTGGAAGCATTGGTATTAATATATCTAGATTGAGAAGACAGAGATCAGAAGAGGATGGTGAGAATCAGAAAGTGAGAGGTCAGGAGGGCACGAGGTGTGGTGTGGCATGCACACTCAGTCGTGTCCGGCTCTTTGAGACCCCGTGAACTGTAGCCCGCCAGGCTCCTCTGTCCATGGGATTTTCCAGGCGAGGATACTGGAGCGGGTTGCCATTTCCTTCTCCAGGCAGTCTTACCCACCCAGGAATCCCAGCCTCGTCTCTCATCTCTCGCCTCTCGCCTGCATTGGCAGGGGGATTCTTTACCGACTGAGCCACTAGGGAAACCCCCCCAGGAGGGCACACCCCGCTCTACATTGTCGAGATATTTGAGTCCCATAACTCACACCTTTTGTTCTGAGAGTACGTACCTGAAAGATGCTCTTGGCTGCAAATAAGAGAAATCTTAGACTGTTCTCACTGTGAAGGAAAGGTATTATTTCATGTAACAGGGAGTCTAAATGCAGGACAGGCTCTCGATGCAGCAGAACAAAGCCTCTGGCTCTGTTTGTTGTTGCTCTTCCCTGGGCATCTTGCTATGTCCTCAGTGGTTTCCCCTGCTACTCCAAGAGGATGGAAAGCGAGGGGAGAAGAGGAGTTCAGGAGAGGAGAGAGCTTTCCATCCGTCTCACTCAGCTAGCAGCCCGCAGGTGCCCACTATTGCAGCGAATACAATTCCCATGGATATGTTATTGCTGGTTGGCTTAAATGTCATCCCTGAGTCAATTACTTGACAAGAGGATGGAATTAACGTTGTTGGCTTAGACCAGATGCAGACTTCAAATCCCCCAGTTTGAGGATGGGGTCAGATTCTCCTTTTTCACACAAGCTGCATATGAACACAGTTTGGACCTCTGTCAGGGAGAATATGTCGGGGGCCAGGTAGGAATGTATGCCTGGTAGGCAGCTAGCAGATTATACTACATACACTAATCGAGCAACCTTCTCAGCAGGAATCAAAAGTTTAAAATTCACTGTCCTTAGGGCATAAAAGACTGATCAATTTGTCAGTTATATTTCTTGCAAGTCCATTCTAAAGGAGATCAGCCCTGGGTGTTCTTTGGAAAGAATGATGCTAAAGCTGAAACTCCAGTACTTTGGCCACCTCATGCGAAGAGTTGACTCATTGGAAAAGACTCTGATGCTGGGAGGGATCGGGGGCAGGAGGAGAAGGGAACGACAGAGGATGAGATGGCTGGATGGCATCACCGACTCAATGGACGTGAGTCTGAGTGAACTCTGGGAGTTGGTGATGGACAGGGAGGCCTGGCGTGCTGAGATTCATGGGGTCGCAAAGAGTTGGACACGACTGAGCGACTGAACTGAACTGAACTGAATATGTGGGCATCTGGGCTTATATAATTATCTCTTCAGATCGTCACAGGATTAAACTATTCTCTTTCCTTCTTTCTTTCCTTCTGTTTTCTGACTGTGCTGTGTCTTTGCCGTGCATGGGCTTTCTCTAGCTGTGGTTCATAGGTTCCTCTTGTTGTGTGCATGGGCTTTGGACTCAGTAGCTGTGGTGAGCAGGCTTAGTTGCCCTTCAGCATATGGGACCTCAGTTCTCCTACCAGGGATTGAACCTGTGTCCCCCTGCACTGAAAGGCAGATTCTTAACCACTGGACTACCAGGGAAGTCCCAGGACTAACCCCTTCTTGATGGGTTGACAAAACAGGTGTCTGTGCCTGCATTTCTGAGGACCAACCACACACCACAGAATATAGTGATTTCACCAAGGTAACACTACCCTATGGGTCTTGAGTTGGCATTCACTGATGACCTCCTTGTCATATTTCATCATTCTTATCTTATATTTCATCAACTTTCAGTAAATAATTGTTCTAAACACATCAGTGGGAGCACTCTGAGTCTGGGTTATAGCTTCAATCCAGTGCAAATATAAGTCCAAACGATTTCCTTTCCTCTCCATTTATTATGTTCTCTTGATTCTTTCCTGTTTATATAGATATATACATTTATATATACATTTATTTGGGCTTCTCTGGTGGCTCAGACAATAAAGAATCTGCCTGCAATGCAGAAAATCTGGGTTTAATCCTGGGTTGGGAAGATCCCTTGGAGGAGGGTATGGCACCCACTCCAGTATTCTTTCCTAGAGAATTCCCCATGGACAGAGGAACCTGGCAGGCTATAGTCAATGGGGTTGCAAAGTGTCAGACATGATTGAGCAACTAAGCACAGCACATACATTTATTTAAACATACAACACATTTTTGCTTATTATCTGTCACTTCCACTAGACTAAGAGAAATGAGGACAAAGGCTCTGTCTGCTTTATTCATTGCTTATTTATTCAGGCCTTACTCTGGGCCCTGCCAGGCACATAGTCGGCCTTCAGTAAATTCCAAGCAGTCCTTTCTTTGCACAGCTAGTGTGAGAACGTAAAGTGCTGTGTACAGCATTCTTAATAACCAATGGAAAAAGTTAACAATTGTTCAGTGATCATTAAAAATTTGTGTCAGAACATTAAAAACTCTAATGTCAGTTATAAATGCATCATCATCACCATCATCACATCATGTAGTCACTCAGTCATGTCTGACTGTTTGCAATCTCATGGTCAGCCAGGCTCTTCTGTCCATGGGATTCTCCAGTCAAGAATACTGGAGTGAATTCCCAGTTCTTTCTCCAGGGGATCCTCTCCACCCAAGGATCAAACCCAAATCTCCCACATTGCAGGCAGATTCTTTACCATGTGAGCCACCAAGGAAGCCCTATAAATCCATAGCAAAATGAAAAAAGAATGAAACTATTTATTTAGGAGACAGTAGTTTAAAAATTAGAAACATTGGAAAAAATGAAGTGTTTTATATCTTTGCAAAAATTGTATTGAGTGGTTTGCTTCTATTTGCCTATCCTCTAGTCCATTAATGTCTGTTTCCACATTCAACATTCTCACCCTTGTGCTGTCTTTTGTTTTATACTAATCTTTCCTAGCTTTCTGAGTTGCAGTTTAAAAAAATTATTGGGGTATAGTTAATTTACAATGGTTTTATCTTCAGATGTACAACAAAGTGAATGAACTGTACATGCATGTCTGTGCACACGTTTTTGGGTTTTTTCCCATATAGACCATTACAGAGTATTGAGCAGAGCTTCCGTGCAACAGTAGGTCCTTATTAGTTATCTATTTCATGTATAGTAGTATATATCAATCCTGTAGCACAGTGCGAGCTCAGTCATGTCTGACTCTTTGCAACCCCATGGACCCATCAGGCTACTCTGTCCATGGACTTTTCCAGGCAAGAATATGAGAGTGTGTTGCCATTTCCTCCTTCAGGGGATCTTCCTGATCCAGGGATCCAACCCAAGTCTCTTGTGTCTCTTGCGTTGGCAGGCGGATTCTTTACCACTACGCCACCCAGAAAGCCCATGTGTCAATCCTAGTCTCCCAATCTATCCCTCAGAAGGTTTATATTTTTCTTGTAGTGGGTACTTTTGTACTTATACCTTTTCAGATGTTCTTGGTCTCATTTTGTTAATTAACATTTTATTATCTGGCTTATCAAATGTTTTCATTTTTAAGTACCTTTTAAAACCCAGCTAATAAAAACTAGCAATCAGCTTTTCTACTCTCCTTTCCCTTGCTTTCCTTACCCTCCCATTTTTAACTTCATTATTTCTACTCTGTTATAATACATGATATTTATGTTCACGGGTGTTATGTTTACTCCCACCTTTGTGTAAGTCTTATGTGTACATTTACAGATTGTTAAATGCTTTTGTGGGCATCTGGGCTTATATAATTATCTCTTCAGATCGTCACAGGATTAAACTATTCTCTTTCCTTCTTTCTTTCCTTCTGTTTTCTGACTGTGCTGTGTCTTTGCCGTGCATGGGCTTTCTCTAGCTGTGGTTCATAGGTTCCTCTTGTTGTGTGCATGGGCTTTGGACTCAGTAGCTGTGGTGAGCAGGCTTAGTTGCCCTTCAGCATATGGGACCTCAGTTCTCCTACCAGGGATTGAACCTGTGTCCCCCTGCACTGAAAGGCAGATTCTTAACCACTGGACTACCAGGGAAGTCCCAGGACTAACCCCTTCTTGATGGGTTGACAAAACAGGTGTCTGTGCCTGCATTTCTGAGGACCAACCACACACCACAGAATATAGTGATTTCACCAAGGTAACACTACCCTATGGGTCTTGAGTTGGCATTCACTGATGACCTCCTTGTCATATTTCATCATTCTTATCTTATATTTCATCAACTTTCAGTAAATAATTGTTCTAAACACATCAGTGGGAGCACTCTGAGTCTGGGTTATAGCTTCAATCCAGTGCAAATATAAGTCCAAACGATTTCCTTTCCTCTCCATTTATTATGTTCTCTTGATTCTTTCCTGTTTATATAGATATATACATTTATATATACATTTATTTGGGCTTCTCTGGTGGCTCAGACAATAAAGAATCTGCCTGCAATGCAGAAAATCTGGGTTTAATCCTGGGTTGGGAAGATCCCTTGGAGGAGGGTATGGCACCCACTCCAGTATTCTTTCCTAGAGAATTCCCCATGGACAGAGGAACCTGGCAGGCTATAGTCAATGGGGTTGCAAAGTGTCAGACATGATTGAGCAACTAAGCACAGCACATACATTTATTTAAACATACAACACATTTTTGCTTATTATCTGTCACTTCCACTAGACTAAGAGAAATGAGGACAAAGGCTCTGTCTGCTTTATTCATTGCTTATTTATTCAGGCCTTACTCTGGGCCCTGCCAGGCACATAGTCGGCCTTCAGTAAATTCCAAGCAGTCCTTTCTTTGCACAGCTAGTGTGAGAACGTAAAGTGCTGTGTACAGCATTCTTAATAACCAATGGAAAAAGTTAACAATTGTTCAGTGATCATTAAAAATTTGTGTCAGAACATTAAAAACTCTAATGTCAGTTATAAATGCATCATCATCACCATCATCACATCATGTAGTCACTCAGTCATGTCTGACTGTTTGCAATCTCATGGTCAGCCAGGCTCTTCTGTCCATGGGATTCTCCAGTCAAGAATACTGGAGTGAATTCCCAGTTCTTTCTCCAGGGGATCCTCTCCACCCAAGGATCAAACCCAAATCTCCCACATTGCAGGCAGATTCTTTACCATGTGAGCCACCAAGGAAGCCCTATAAATCCATAGCAAAATGAAAAAAGAATGAAACTATTTATTTAGGAGACAGTAGTTTAAAAATTAGAAACATTGGAAAAAATGAAGTGTTTTATATCTTTGCAAAAATTGTATTGAGTGGTTTGCTTCTATTTGCCTATCCTCTAGTCCATTAATGTCTGTTTCCACATTCAACATTCTCACCCTTGTGCTGTCTTTTGTTTTATACTAATCTTTCCTAGCTTTCTGAGTTGCAGTTTAAAAAAATTATTGGGGTATAGTTAATTTACAATGGTTTTATCTTCAGATGTACAACAAAGTGAATGAACTGTACATGCATGTCTGTGCACACGTTTTTGGGTTTTTTCCCATATAGACCATTACAGAGTATTGAGCAGAGCTTCCGTGCAACAGTAGGTCCTTATTAGTTATCTATTTCATGTATAGTAGTATATATCAATCCTGTAGCACAGTGCGAGCTCAGTCATGTCTGACTCTTTGCAACCCCATGGACCCATCAGGCTACTCTGTCCATGGACTTTTCCAGGCAAGAATATGAGAGTGTGTTGCCATTTCCTCCTTCAGGGGATCTTCCTGATCCAGGGATCCAACCCAAGTCTCTTGTGTCTCTTGCGTTGGCAGGCGGATTCTTTACCACTACGCCACCCAGAAAGCCCATGTGTCAATCCTAGTCTCCCAATCTATCCCTCAGAAGGTTTATATTTTTCTTGTAGTGGGTACTTTTGTACTTATACCTTTTCAGATGTTCTTGGTCTCATTTTGTTAATTAACATTTTATTATCTGGCTTATCAAATGTTTTCATTTTTAAGTACCTTTTAAAACCCAGCTAATAAAAACTAGCAATCAGCTTTTCTACTCTCCTTTCCCTTGCTTTCCTTACCCTCCCATTTTTAACTTCATTATTTCTACTCTGTTATAATACATGATATTTATGTTCACGGGTGTTATGTTTACTCCCACCTTTGTGTAAGTCTTATGTGTACATTTACAGATTGTTAAATGCTTACTTTCAGTCCTTTTATTCAAGTTCCTCCAGCCATTCACATGGTTGGATGAATTTCATTCTCTAGCAAAATTTTCAAGAAGGGATTTTTGATGAAAAATCCTCTGTATTTGTATAGCTTGAAGCTGGTTTTCTATGGCCTTGATATTTGAACAGTTAGATTGATTATACAATCTTTGACTCACACTTTCTTTGCCTGAGTGCTTTAAAAATGTTCCTCATTTGTTACCTTGTTTTGCATATTGATTTTGAAAAGTTTGATGCCTCTCCAATTCTTTTGCCTCTTCATACATGGTAATTTTACCTGGAGACCTTGAGAATTTTACTTTATCTTTGAATCTTACGATTTTACTAGGAATGCCTCAGAGTTGGGGCTTCCCAAGTGGCTCAGTGGTAAAGAATCTGCCTGCATTGCAGGAGACTCGACTTTGATCCCTGGGTTAGGAAGATCCCCTGGAGGCAGGCATGGCAACCCACTCCAGTATTCTTGCCTGGAGGATCCCATGGACAGAGGAGCCTGGTGGGCTAGAGTCGCAAAGAGTCAGAGACAACTGAAGCAACTTAGGACACATGCATGCATGTCTCAGAACTGATCATCCTGGGCCCATTTTCTCAGGTACCCAGTGAGCCCTTTCTATGTATTCAGCTTTTTTTGTGTTTCTGGAAATTTTTCTTTTCTTTATTTTTTAATAGGAAGGCTTTTTTGAATGATAGCTAAAATATTAGCTCTTTTCCATTATTTTGTTTTCTTCTTCAGGAACTCTGATAGCACAAATACTATAAAATTTCTGCCTGCCTTCTAGTTCTAGTCCTTTACTTTTTCTTTGATCCTTTTTACAGAAAAGTTTGCCTTTTGCAAAATAGCATAGTAAAAATAATAGACACAGAAAAAAATAGGTTAAAAATATCAGCACAATTAAAAGACATTTTAAATTCCTGAAAATAAAAACTACGATAAACTTCAAAGCAAAACACACCAAAGTGACGATAGAGACATTTTATGATATTGCTGGCTTGTAGTCTTCAAAAATATCTGGGTCATGAACCTCCAAGGAAAGCTGAGGAGCTGGTCCAGATTAAAGGAGACAAAAGAAACATGACAACAGAAATCACTGAAAGATGTGGATGAACCTCTGATGCATGTGGCTGAAGTATAAGCCAGCTTCAAAAGGCTAAATACTGGATGGGAGAGAGGGATGAACAGGTGAAACAGAGGATTTTTAGGGAGTAAATCTGTTCTGTATAATATTATTGTGGCAGATACTTGTCAAACCCAGAGTGCACAACACAAAAAGTGAGCCCTAATATAAACCATGGGTTTCAATGAACAGTATCCATTTTCATTCCATTTTCCTTCATCAGTCCAGCAAACGCACCACACCAGTGCAGGATGTTAGTCACAGAGGAAGCTGTGGAGGGGAGGAAGGGAGGGCTTGTGGGAACTGTCTGCACCTCCCACTCATTTTCATGTAAATTTAACACTGCCCTGGCAGTCCAATGGCTAGGACTGGTGCTTTCACTGCTAAGTCGCAGGTTCAATCCCTTTTCAGGGAACTAAGATACTGCAAGCGTGTTGTGTGGCCTAAATAAATAAATAAAACTGCTTTGAAAAATATAAAAGTCTATTAATTAAACACATACGCACACACACGAACACACATGGCAGCCAAATACTACACATGATTCTGAACCGGGAAAATCAATTTTTTCCCGTTTATGTAAAAGACATCACTGGGACAATTAGTTAAATATGAATAAGGACTTTAGCTTGCATAACATTATGTCGATATACATGTGATTTTGATCATTGTACTGTTAGTTGTGTAAGAGTATGTCCTTGTTTTTAAGAAATACACAGTTAGGATTATAGGGGTACTGTGTACAACTCACACAGCTCAGAAAGAGACAATGCTAAAGATGAATGGCTGCATGGATGGAGCAGATGTAGTAAAGCATTAACAATTAGGGAATCTTGGTAAAAGACGTACAAGAACTTTCTGTATTACTACTGAAAATTTTGAGTCAGCCCATCTGAAATTATTTCAAAATAAGAAGTTGAGGAATGAAGCCAACTTTATGGAAAAGGATGTAAAGAAAGGATTGTTGATTTATGGAGGCAAGGTAAAAAAAACACACAGACATCAGGCATAACTACACACACAGTTCAGTTCAGTTCAGTCGCTCAGTCATGTCCGACTCTTTGAGACCCCATGAATCGCAGCACCCCAGGCCTCCCTGTCCATCACCAACTCCCGGAGTTCACTCAGACTCACGTCCAATGAGTAAGTGATGCCATCAAGTCATCTCCTCCTCTGTCGTCCCCTTCTCCTCCTGCCCCTAATCCCTCCCAGCATCAGAGTCTTTTCCAATGAGTCAACTCTTCGAATGAGGTGGCCAAAGTACTGGAGTTTCAGCTTTAGCATCATTCCTTCCAAAGAAATCCCAGGGCTGATCTCCTTCAGAATGGACTGGTTGGATCTCCTTGCAGCCCAAGGGACTCTCAAGAGTCTTCTCCAGCACCACAGTTCAAAAGCATCAATTCTTCAGCGCTCAGCTTTCTTCACAGTCCAACTCTCACATCCATACATGACTACTGGAAAAACTACACACTAAGCAACTCCAAAACAGAACATGTGGTGACTGGAGCCCAGAGGAAGCACGTGTGGGTGAAGGTGCCGGCTGCCCCAGCGCCGCTTGTGGACGCTGCTTGCTTTCAGCTGTCCTCAGGTGGTGGTGTTAAAAGGATGTGGCCCAGAGCACTCACGGATAGCATTTCCTTGGTGCTAATTGCATATGGGCTAATCCAATTTAGAGAAACAGATATGGCTAGGAACAGACTGAGTTTTTATTCCCATTTCACAGATCCCACACTAAGGCTTAGAAAAGATGAGAAACCTAGCTAAGGCCATGCAGTGATAAGCTGTGAAGGCAATTGAGGAAAAGATGACAAGCTGTTCACCACAGACTCGTGTCCTTCCCACGGTGCAGAGCCATTCCTGGACAGCGACCGCCTCTCCAGAAACCACCTGTGCTGGGTCCCTCCAGTTCTCCTGCATCTCCCGCATCGCCCTCGGCAGGCCTTCATCACCCGCCGCCTACTCGCTCCTTCCTAATCCACTGTCTGAACGGGGAGAACACGAGGCCCAGGGGAGGGTGGGAGCCGGGATTCAGTAGGGTAGGGTCTCCACTGACCACTTTCTGTGCTGGTTAGGCAGCTCCTAACCAGGAACACGGGACTGTAAAGTCAGCATCAAACAAGTTTTACTGTCACAAAGCCTCTGAGAAATGGAGGTTTATATGCAATTGCCGATAAAACCGTGGCGGTGGTCCTCGAAGCTCCTTCAGACCAACAGAGGACCATACTTTCAGCTACAGTCCTGTACTAGTCTCAACAATAAAAACCAATAAAGTTTATGGGCCGGCGGGCAGGGGGCAGGGGATGATCTGATTTACTTAGACAGAAGGTTGTCTAGCAGCAGGCTTCACATTTCACTTCCCAGTCCTCCCTGGGGAAGGCTGACCGCCTGCGTGTCCACGTCCCCTGCCTCCTCTGTAAGGTGAGATGGAACCGTAGGCCCCTGAGAGTCCATGAGTGACTACCCTGCTGCTCACATTTGATCCTGTGGTTCAAGTCTCACTCCTAGGACATCCCTGGTGGTACAGTGTAACAGAACATGTGGTGACTGGAGCCCAGAGGAAGCACGTGTGGGTGAAGGTGCCGGCTGCCCCAGCGCCGCTTGTGGACGCTGCTTGCTTTCAGCTGTCCTCAGGTGGTGGTGTTAAAAGGATGTGGCCCAGAGCACTCACGGATAGCATTTCCTTGGTGCTAATTGCATATGGGCTAATCCAATTTAGAGAAACAGATATGGCTAGGAACAGACTGAGTTTTTATTCCCATTTCACAGATCCCACACTAAGGCTTAGAAAAGATGAGAAACCTAGCTAAGGCCATGCAGTGATAAGCTGTGAAGGCAATTGAGGAAAAGATGACAAGCTGTTCACCACAGACTCGTGTCCTTCCCACGGTGCAGAGCCATTCCTGGACAGCGACCGCCTCTCCAGAAACCACCTGTGCTGGGTCCCTCCAGTTCTCCTGCATCTCCCGCATCGCCCTCGGCAGGCCTTCATCACCCGCCGCCTACTCGCTCCTTCCTAATCCACTGTCTGAACGGGGAGAACACGAGGCCCAGGGGAGGGTGGGAGCCGGGATTCAGTAGGGTAGGGTCTCCACTGACCACTTTCTGTGCTGGTTAGGCAGCTCCTAACCAGGAACACGGGACTGTAAAGTCAGCATCAAACAAGTTTTACTGTCACAAAGCCTCTGAGAAATGGAGGTTTATATGCAATTGCCGATAAAACCGTGGCGGTGGTCCTCGAAGCTCCTTCAGACCAACAGAGGACCATACTTTCAGCTACAGTCCTGTACTAGTCTCAACAATAAAAACCAATAAAGTTTATGGGCCGGCGGGCAGGGGGCAGGGGATGATCTGATTTACTTAGACAGAAGGTTGTCTAGCAGCAGGCTTCACATTTCACTTCCCAGTCCTCCCTGGGGAAGGCTGACCGCCTGCGTGTCCACGTCCCCTGCCTCCTCTGTAAGGTGAGATGGAACCGTAGGCCCCTGAGAGTCCATGAGTGACTACCCTGCTGCTCACATTTGATCCTGTGGTTCAAGTCTCACTCCTAGGACATCCCTGGTGGTACAGTGAATAGGAGTGTGCCTGACAGTGCAGGGGACACAGGTTTGACCCCTGGTGCAGAGGATTCCACATGCCCCAAAGCAACTAAGCCCCTGGGCCCAGCCGAGCAACTAAGCCCCTGAGCAACTACTGAGCCCTGCTCTAGAACCTGGAGAACCGAACCACGAGATCCCACCCACCCAGAGCCCCTTGTTCTGCAGCAAGAGAAGCCACCACAATGAGAAGCCCCTGCCCCGGAACTAGAGAGAGTCTGCCTGCAGCAACCAAGACCCAGTGTAACCAAAAATAAACAAAGAATAAAAAACAATTCCTTGTGATTGGTATGAAAACTAATAATAGTAACAAAACTAAACTAAACTAAAAGCCCTGACTGTTAGACTCCAGCTTTTACATCATTTTCCCTAGACATTCTGGGCAAAAAGCCATGAAGAAGATGCTCCGAGAAACCCAAGTTCCTGCTCACTATCATTCAGCCCCCACAAGCAGTCATCCAAGTAATAACTGGTTGGCAATGCCAGGATAATCACATTTCCTGAGCCATACTTTTGAGCCATTCTCTACGAACCTACCCTTTCAGATGCTGTAACAAGGACTGTTCTGGAAGGGGACAACAGAGGATGAGATGGTTGGATGGCATCACTGAGTCAATGAACATGAGTTTGAGCAGGCTCCAGGAGAGAGCGAAGGACAGGGAGACCTGGCATGCTTCAGTCCACGGGATCACAGAGTTGGACACAGCTTAATGACTGAACAACAGCAATGAATAGACACTACCATAATGTGTAAAATAGATGGCAGGTGGGAAGCAGCAGCAAGACACTGAAGACTCGGTCAGTGCTCTGTGAAGACCTAAATGGGTGAGGCTGGGGGATGGTGGCAGGGGGACTCAAGAGGGAGAGGATATATGTATACTTACAGCTGATTCACTTTATTGTACAGCAGAAACCAACACAACATTGTAAAGCAATTATCCTCCAATTAAAAAAAAGAGAGAGAGAGAGAGAAGGAAATGGCAACCCACTCCAGTGTTCTTGCCTGGAGAAGCCCATGGACAGAGAGGCCTGATGGGCTACAATCTGTGGGGTTGCAGAGTTGGACATAACTAAGCAACTCTCACACACACACACACAAGCTCTCCAGCTTTGTCCCACTTGCTGAATTAAAAGTAAAATCCAAATATTGATAATGAAGGTTGCTGTAACATATTATTTCCAGCAAATCCATTTTCCCCATCGTTTTCCTATTCATCTGCATTATTTGCGTTAAATTTCACATTTCAAGAATTGGAAATCATACAGAGTGGTGGGAAAGGCACCAGCCAGGAGTCAGACCTTCTGCCATTTGATCTTGTTTTTGCTCTAAACAGCCGTGTGACTGTTTAGCTGAATCACTAAAGCTGCAAATTCCTGATCTGAAAACCAAGGCTGAATAAGTTCTCTCTAATATCAAGTGGCAAGGAAGCGAAAACAGGAGACTCTGGCAAGTGTAAAGCACTCCATTTTGGCCTGGGGCGACACAAGGGCAAGCCTCTTTTGGTTGCTGTGCCATCGTTGCTCATGGCACAGTGCAGATTAGAAAACATTTGGCTAAGTAAATAAAATAATTCACAAAGACTTCTCAGTTTATGACTACATTCTAAACTTTTTTACTGTTTTGCTTTGGGGTTTTGTTTGTTTTTTTTTTTTTTGGCTGCACTGTGTGGCATTCAGGATCTTAAATTCCCTGGCCTGTGCCCCTTGCCTTGGAAGCACAATCTTGACCATTGGAAGGCCAGGAAAGTTCTCTAACTTTTATAAATGCCTGGTTTTTCTTTTCCTGGGACAGTATAGCATAGTAAGGAACCAGCTATCTAAATTTGTAGAACCTAGTGCAAAATGGAAATGTAGGGTCCCATGTTCAAGAAGTATTTAAAAATCTAAGATGGCAACAGCAGAGCATTAAACCAAGTGTGGGGTGCTGTGTGACCACAGAGTCCCGTTTGCATAGCGCTGGTCCCGAGCTTAATTAAGAGAACGGACTCTAGAGTTACATTGCTCGATTTCAGATTCCAGCCCTCCTGCTTTTTTAGCTGATGATTTTGTGCAAGTTATGTAACTTCTCTCTGCCTCAGTTTCCTAATCTGCTAGAAAACAATCAAAACACCCACCTCATAAGGATATTGTGAAGTTGAATTACTTTCATAAAATGTTCTAAATTGGCACAGGGGGGCACTCAATAACTGGTAACAATGTTACCATTATTTCTATTTTTGTTCTGAGGCCTATGAGGTGGGGCTTCTCAGGTGGCTCAGTGGTTAAGAATCCGTTAACCAATCCAAGAAATGCAGAATAGATCTCTGGGTTGGGAAGATCCCCTGGAGGAGGAAATGGCAACCCACTCGAGTATTCTTGCTGGGAAAATTCCATGGACACAGGAGCCTGGCAGGCTGCAGTCCATAGAGTCTCAAAGAGTCAGACAAGACTGAAGCAACTGGGCATGCACGAACACCTGTGAGATGGGTGTTGCAGTTGTTCACCTGGAGACCAGGGACTGTGTTTTGCTTGTTACTGTGTCCCCAGGACCCAGCCCAGGAGCTTGTGCTTTTTTTGTATTACGCCCCTGAAAATTTGTGGTTAGTTTGTCATGGCAACCCACCTACCTCAGTATCCTAGTGCTGGTATGTGAAACTGTGGCAAAGCCAATTCATTCTCTAAACTAATATGCCATTCTCTTTCCAGCATTAAAAACTCAAGGTAAAAGGTTATGGAAATAATGTATGTAAATCACTTAGGCAAGAGGACTCTATGGTGACAGGCTTAACCATTCCGTGCACCCCGCCCTGGGAGATGGGAAGCGTGCACGTCCACACAGTCCCCCGCTGTCCCTGGCACTGGGACTCTACACGCTTCAGTTTGCCTAAGAAAAAGTGACTTCACCCAAGACTTTCCTGTTCACACTAAACCTTCACCCCCATTGGTTAAGTAAATACATGAATCCGCCTTTTACTTCTGAGGAAACTAAAGTTTGGAAAGGCTCAGTAGCCTGCCTGAGTTCACATACTGGTTCAACCCAGGATCTGAACTTGGATGTCTCAGGGTTTGTAATCTTTCTACTCTAGTATACAGCCTCCCAGACAGATTCTTTCCCTTCTGCTGCTTCCTCCACAGGCCGAAAGCTTGCTGAACTGTAGCTAAGTGTGACTCAGAGCTTGGAGATAAGGCCGGTTTCTAGCCTTCTTTTCTCCGCTTCCACCACAGTCAGCTCTATCTGACTATTATCAGATGGAGAACTTAGATGGCCACCTTGGAAGTGGTTTTAAAAAAGAAAAAAAGAACACTATGCATGGCTCATTCTTGTTTGGAGACCTCAATTGTCAGAGTAATTCAATCTGACTGTTTGATAAAAGAATCATTTTAAATGGCCACTTTCATGAAGATCCAAATCATAGTTTTGGAAAAAGCTGGCAGAATCCCAGTGGAATTTTCCACAGGGAAAATAAATCTTTTTATCCTTTGCCTATAGAATGCATGTTCTGAAAACTTCTCTGACCCTATAATAGAGATGGCAGTTCTCACAGTTTTGTCCATAAAGTTACAAATCTAGCATAATAATAGCTACTTCACATTTATAGAAGCTTGTGACACTTCTTACTAGTTTTTTTTTTTAAATTATTGGAGTGTAGTTGCTTTACAATGTTGTGTCAGTTTCTGCTGTACAGTAAAGTGAATCAGCTGTATGTATACATATACCCCCGCTTTTGGGATTTCCTTCCCATTTAGGTCACCACCGAGCACTGAGGAGAGTTTCCTGTTGCTGTCCTGTAGATCCTTATCAGTTATCTGTTTCATACGTAGGATCAATAGTGTATATATGTCAATCCCAAACCCAATTTTATGAGCAGAGAGACTATGGGAATATCTAGTTTCTTAATTTTACCAGTTTGATAAAATTTGACAGTATGACACAATTAATCCTACTGTTGTGTAAGACTGCTTTCTGTGGAAAACCCGATGTAGGTAGTCAGCAGCAAGCCAATCAGTTCTGATGGGCCCATGGGCGGTAGGATGGTTATTGTGAATAGCTTTTCTTAAGAAAGTGATATTGACATAATCTACTTCCCATCAGTTCAGTTCAGTTCAGTTGCTCAGTCGTGTCTGACTCTTTGCGACCCCATGAATTGCAGCACGCCAGGCCTCCCTGTCCATCACCAACTCCCGGAGTTCACTCAGACTCACGTCCAACAAGTCAGTGATGCCATCCAGCCATCTCATCCTCGGTCGTCCCCTTCTCCTCCTGCCCCTAATCCCTCCCAGCATCAGAGTCTTTTCCAGTGCATCAACTCTTCGCATGAGGTGGCCAAAGTACTGGAGTTTCAGCTTTAGCATCATTCCCTCCAAAGAAATCCCAGGGCTGATCTCCTTCAGAATGGACTGGTTGGATCTCCTTGCAGTCCAAGGGACTCTCAAGAGTCTTCTCCAACACCACAGTTCAAAAGCATCAATTCTTCGGCGCTCAGCCTTCTTCACAGTCCAACTCTCACATCTATACATGACCACTGGACGGACCTTAGTCGGCAAAGTAATGTCTCTGCTTTTGAATATGCTGTCTAGGTTGGTCATAACTTTTCTTCCAGGGAGTAAGCGTCTTCTAATTTCATGGCTGCAGTCACCATCTGCAGTGATTTTAGAGCCCTCCAAAATAAAGTCTGACACTGTTTCCACTGTTTCCCCATCTATTTCCCATGAAGTGATAAAACCGAATGCCATGATTGTGTATGTTTTATATGATGAAGCAACAAATAATTCACCAACTTCAAAATGCTTTGAAATTAGATTCAGAATATTAGATTTTTGTTAACTGGCCACTTGAAGAAACACAAAATCATAGCTGCTTAAAAACAGTAAATATAAGGTAAACTTTATCCTGAAATTTTCTTTTCTCTTAAAATATACTGAAAAGATTTTATGATTTATTTTCCAAGGAAACATTGTGCATTTTATTGGTGGGAAAAAAGTCACAACTGGTCATCAATTATGTGTTCAAGTTACTGTCAAATTAATTTTGACTGAACTGTGGAAAAGAACCCAATATTCTTTTTTTGTTGTTTGATTCACAGTCCACAAGCCACACTGAACAACAAGGTATCATTAATCAGTTATAAGAATGTATGACTCTTCTAGATCAAAATTACAAACTTCTGCTTATCAAAGGACACAATCAACAGAGTCAAAGGGCAACCTATAGAATGGAAGAAAATATTTGCAAATCATATATCTGATATGAGGTTAATATCCAGAGTATATTAAGGATTCCCATAGCTCAACAGAAAACAACCGACTAAAGAGCAGGCAAAGAACTTGAATGGACACTTCCCCAAAGAAGCTGCTGCTGCTGCTGAGTCGCTTCAGTCGTGTCCGACTCTGTGTGGCCCATAGACGGCAGCCCACCAGGCTCCCCTGTCCCTGGGATTCTCCAGGCAAGAACACTGGAGTGGGTTGCCATTTCCTTCTCCAATGCATGAAAGTAAAAAGTGAAAGCGAAGTCGCTCAGTCGTGTCCAACTCTCAGCGACCCTGTGGACTGCAACCCACCAGGCTCCTCCGTCCATGGGATTTTCCAGGCAAGAATACTGGAGTGGGGTGCCATTGCCTTCTCCCCAAAGAAGCTACGATGCCAAAAGCTCAGCTTCTCTGTGCGTTGGTGCTGAACTGAATCTTGGAAACAGAGTTTTGGGTAAAGTAGAAAGGATAGCTTTATTGCTTTGCCAGGCAATCGGGGACACAACAGGCTCCTGCTTTAAAAAACTATGTGTCCCCATTTGGAGAAGATAGTGAGAAGTTTTATAGCAATGGTTCAAAGACAGCACGATCAGCTCATGGACATTCTTCTGATGGGTTGGTGGTGAGGTAAGTAGGAGTCAGCATCATCAACCTTCAGGTTCCACTTGTCTGGGGTCTACATACTTTAGGATGCATACCAGGGTAAATTTTTGTTAACTTCTCCCACCTGGAGGGGGTTTCAGTATCTGCAAAATAACTTAAAGGTGATGTGTGTATCCTTGGATGAGGAAACAGGACCTTGCCCCAAGGCTGCCCTTGACTGTCTGTTTCAACCTGATCTGGTGTGCCTTCCCTTCCCTGATTAACAACTGCTTGAATCTGCCCATTGGAACCCGAGGAAGGTCATGGAGGATGAATGAAGGCTGTTTCCTACAAAGAAATGGGGGATACGGAAAGTCTCTGTGCCCAGGAGCCCGACAGAGCCCTGCCTGGTATCAACTACGCAAATTACCAATAAACACATGAAAAGGTGTTTAGTATGGCTAATCATTAAGGATATGCAAATCAAAACCATAACAAGATGCCACCTCTTACCCATTAGGATGGCTACTATGAAAAAAATAGAAAATGGCAAATGTTGTGTAGCTATGGAGATTTTGAAATCTTTGCTCATTGTTGGTGCTCAGCAACCACTGAGGAAAAGAGTGGTTTATCTTGAAGAGATAAAGCTAAGTGAAATGTTAGTCCAAAGGAACAAATGATTCTATTTATAGAGAGGTACCTACATAGAGCTGGGACTGGGGAAGAAGGAATGGGAGAGTGATTAATTAACGAGGACAGTTTCAATTTTGCAAAATCAAAATGTTCTGGAGATGGAAGGTGGTGATGACACAACAAAGTAAACGTATTTATTGCTATGAATTGTACATTAAAAAAATGGCTAAAAATGGCAAATGTTATGTTGTGTGTATTTTAACACAATTTGCAAAATAAAACAATGAATGATTTTTATTAAAGCAGTTTATATATGTTCATTGCAATTAACTCCATATCCAATTAACCTAAATTCTTTTGAAAATAAACCTATTTTTTTCTTTTGCATTTGTGACCTTGGATTGAAACTCTCAATTCTATTTTAAAACAATCCACAAGAGAATTACCATCTGAGCCACCAGGGAAGAACAACACACAAGAGAATTAATTAAATGTGAGATGACTCAGCAACAGTAGACACAGCTGATCACCCCCTTCTAAAAAAACTCTCCTTCCAAGGAATGATACTCTTCTGGTTCTCCTTCTGCCTTACTGATGACTATTTTTCCATCTCTGCTGGTGTCCCTTCTCTACTTGATCAGTAGAATTTCTAGTTCATTCCGTATCCTGGGCTCCTGTTACTATCTGTATGCACTCCCTTCTTAAGTGATCACATCCATTCCATGGCTTTAGATCCCACTGAGAAATCCTGAAAGGGAAGTGATACGGCTGTAATATGCAGATAGGAGGAGACTGGAGGATGTTATCGGGGTAGCAAGCCAGGTACACGCCACAGCTAAGCTCACTTATGCTGGAGAGTTTATGGTGATGGAGAATCCATAATCAACTGAAACTGTTTTCTCTGATACCCTTGTGTGTGTGTGTGTGTGCGCTCAGTAGTGTCCGACTCTTTGCAACCCCATGGACTGTAGACCACCAGGCTTCTCTTTCCATGGAATTTATTCAGCAAAAATACTAGAGTGGGTTGCAATTTCCTTCTCCAGGGAATCTTCCTGACCCAGGGATTGAACCAGGATCTCCTGCATTGGCAGGGAGATTCTTTACCACTGGGCAACCTGGGAAGCCTGCTCAGACCAACTTCTTTCTAGCTGCTACATAATTATTTTACAAAACAAAAAATCAGCAAACAAGATTCACTGTTTTCAGACTATGTTATGTTTTCCTTTTTCCTCCCTCCCTTCTGTCTTTCTTTCTTAACATCAACAGCTGATCACTGTTTCCCTCACATTAATTTTTCTACGGCCATATACCTCCTACTATTTCTCAAAGCAGTCTGGATTAAACCTGTCTTCTGAGCTCCACTCATGGACGGAGGCCCAAAGGAAGCCTCGGTAACTTGATGTCATGGAATGCTGGTGTCATCACTTGGGAACCTGACTCCCCCAGCACCATCAAGCCTCTCCCTCCTCATTCCTACCCAGTTGTTTAACAGAAGCCAGGGAAGCACCCTTAAGCCTTGTTTTCAATCCCTTGTTCCATCTCCCACAATAGAAAACACTTTGCTGATGAATGAAATAATCAATGAATGGTTTACTGCAAAGGAACACATTTTGGAGTTGGGCTTAATGGGGAAATATATGATTGATATTTTGCACTGGTTAATTGATTCATGTAAATAATCAACCTTAACAATCTACTGTGATTGGAGAAGGAAATGGCAACCCACTCCAGTGTTCTTGCCTGGAGAATCCCAGGGACGGGGCAGCCTGGTGGGCTGCTGTCTATGGGATCGCACAGAGTCGGACACGACTGAAGTGACTTAGCAGCAGCAGCAACAACAGTCTACTGTGAACATAGAACCAATAGAATAAATAAATACAGTGCACACCCTAATGAAACATGCTAGCTAAGAAAAATAAGACAGTATGTAAGAAATTCATTGAAAATGAATTAGCCTAAACTTCACTCAAGGCTGTGGAATTCAGGAGAAACAGTTGAACTCCAAGGCAAGAAGGAAATTTTATGAAGGAGATAGCGGTAGATACAGCTGCCTATAAAGAAGCCACTTGCTGGATGGCTTTACTGGTTCGTTGAGCGTTTTATATCTGTCCCAGTCTTAGCAGGGAGACATTGGAATTTATTGCTCATGCAAGTGACTTGACATTTTAGAGTGAGTTCACAGGCAATCTGATACAAGTTCATGAAGAATATCCACAATAATAGTTTTTTATTTTTAGATATTTTTGATTCTTTTCCAGCTTGAAATTAAATAATTTTGTGGCTCTCTTACACTGAAAAAAAATAATTAATATTTGTTCAGTGTCCACTCCCACGCCCCGACGTTAACATTTCTTAAAGTTGCTACAAAGATAGGCTTTTTGTTTTGGACTGATAAAGGTAGGAAGAATGCTTTGTGTCTAGACGCCTGGGTGGAAACACAAAGCTAGGAGAGGGTATGAGAGAAGCCGACTCACGTACCCTGACAGAACAGTGGCGAGTGGACAGGAGGCAGGGCTGACGGGAGCTTTAGCGTATCGCTGAAACCACAAAGAGGCAGCTGGAGCCGTGAGACATGGGGGCTTGTTTCTGAACACACGCCAGACACACTTAGAGACTCAGCTCCTACAGGTGAGGTGTAGAGAGGCAGCAGATGCATATATTGATGTCGATATTATCCCGGCTAAACCCGTGGGCTGATGAGAGAAGTGTTCCATACACAGGGCTTCTCTTCTTAAACAGAGACCTAAAGGAGGTTGAAGGAGGAGCCATGTGAACATCAGGGGAAGAGAATTCCAAGCAGAGCCTAGGGTCAGCGCGAAGGCTAGGGGCAGGGGTTCCTACTTTTATCAGGGGTTGGCTTGCTTAACATAGTCAAGGGTCAACAAGGAGTCAGTATCATCCTGAAACACCAAGGAGGCTAGGAACACTGGGAAGTGAGATCCAGAGGTGGGGGTTAAGAAAGCAGGTCTCTGGAAACCCTGGAGGCCTTGGCAAACGTTCAGATTTTTATATTTCTGAAGGTTGAGGGCGTTTCAGGCAAAGAAGTAACAAGATCTAAGGACATTATGGAATGGATCTTTTGGGCTGATAGGGAAGAGCATAGGTCTGGAGAAGGGAATGGCAACCCACTCCAGTATTCTTGCCTGGTGGGCTAGAGTCCATAGGCTGGCAAAGAGTTGGACACAACTGAAGCACACACACATGCATGGAGCATAAGTAGGTTTCCCAGGTGGTACTAGTGGTAAAGAAGCCACCTGGCAATGCAGGATATGTAAGAGATGCTGGTTTGACCCCTAGGTTGGGAAGATCCACTGGAGGAGGACATGAAACCCACTCCAGTATTCTTGCCTGGAGAATCCCATGCACAGAGGAGCCTGGTGAGCTGGAGCCCATAGGCTGGGAAAGAGTCGGACACAACTGAAGTGACTTAGCATGCGTGCACCCACAGAGCATAGGCAACTGGGGATTAAAGTAGAGACAGGAAGACCAATGAGGATGATGGTCTTAGCAGCAGGTAAATGTACAATACCTTGCACCATTTTCTTAGCAGTGGAGAGAAGTGTTGGATTAGTTGAACTACAATTCCCAAGTAAGGTTGAGAGAATACACTTGTAGCCCGAATGTAACATGTGACACCAGGTTATTATCAGTCTCAGTAACTAGAAGAATGGAGTTACAGTTCACAAGAGGAGAAAGAGAAGGGCAAGCTGGAGGGAGGTGGGATAAGGGATTTTATTTTTAAACATATTAAATTTGAGGTGCCTGCTAGGTGGCTAAGCAGAAATGGAGAGTGAGGTGGTAGGAGACTGAAATTCAAGAGAAAGACTCACGCTACAGCACAATTCTGGGGAGAATCAGTTTGTCAAGGGTGTTTAAAGGCTTGGAACTAGGAGAGATCCTCCAGGCAATGAGAGATAGTGGAGAAATGTTGGCCACTTGCTGGACTAGTAGGTAACATTCTATTCAGTTCAGTTCAGTCACTCAGTTGTGTCTGCCTCTTTGTGATCCCATGTACCGCAGCACGCCAGGCCTGCCTGTCCATCACCAACTCCCAAAGTCCACCCAAACCCATGTCCATTGAGTCGGTGATGCCACCGAAACATCTCATCCTCTGTCGTCCCTTTCTCCTCCTGCCCTCAATCCTTCCCAGCATCAGAGTCTTTTCAAATGAGTCAGCTCTTCATATCAGGTGGCCAAAGTATCAGAGTTTCAGCTTCAACATCAGCCCTTCCAATGAACATCCAGGACTGATCTCCTTTAGGATGGACTGGTTGCATCTCCTTGCAGTCCAAGGGACTCTCAAGTCTTCTCCAACATTGCATTCAAAAGCATCAATTCTTTGATGCTCAGCTTTCTTTATAGTCCAACTCTCATATTTATACATAACCACTGGAAAAACCATAGCCTTGACTGAAGGGACCTTAGTTGGCAAAGTAATGTCTCTGCTTTTTAATATGCTGTTTAGGTTGGTCATAACTTTCCTTCCAAGAAGTAAGAGTCTTCTAATTTCATGGTTGCAATCACCATCTACAGTGATTTTGGAGCCCAGAAAAATAAAGTCAGCCACTGTTTCCACTGTTTCCCTGTCTATTTGCCATGAAATGATGAGACAGGATGCCATGATCTTAGTTTTCTGAATGTTGAGCTTTAAGCCAACTTTTTCACTCTCTTCTTTCACTTTCATCAAGAGGATTTTAGTTCCTCATCACTTTCTGCCATAAGGGTGGTGTCATCTGCATATCTGAGATGACTGATATTTCTCCCGGCAATCTTGATTCCAGTTTGTGTTTCTTCCAGTCCAGCGTTTCTCATGATGTACTCTGCATATAAGTTAAATAAGCAGGGTGACAATATACAGCCTTGACGTACTCCTTTTCCTATTTGGAACCAGTCTGTTGTTCCATGTCCAGTTCGAACTGTTGCTTCCTGAACTGCATACAGATTTCTCACGAGGCAGGTCAGGTGGTCTGGTATTCCCATCTCTTGAAGAATTTTCCACAGTTTATTGTGATCCACACAGTCAAAGGCTTTGGCATAGTCAATAAAGCAGAAATAGATGTTTTTCTGGAACTCTCTTGTTTTTTTGATGATCCAGAAGATGTTGGCAGTTTGATCTTTGGTTCTTCTGCCTTTTCTAAAACCAGCTTGAACATCTGGAAATTCATGGTTCATGTATTGCTGAAGCCTGGTTTGGAGAATTTTGAGCATTACTTTACTAGCATGTGAGATGAGTGCAGTTGTGCAGTAGTTTGAGCATTCTTTGGCCTTGCCTTTCTTTGGGATTGGAACGAAAACTGATGTTTTCCAGTCCTGTGGCCACTGCTGAGTTTTCCAAATTTGCTGGCATATTGAGTGCAGCACTTTGACAGCATCATCTTTCAGGATTTGAAACAGCTCAACTGGAATTCCATCACTTCCACTAGCTTTGTTTGTAGTGATGCTTTCTAAGGCCCACTTGACTTCACATTCCAGCATGTCTGGCTCTAGGTTAGTGATCACACCATTGTAATTGTCTGGGTCATGAAGATCTTTTAAAATAGTTCTAATGTATTCTTGCCACCTCTTCTTAATATCTTCTCTGTTAGGTCCATACCATTTCTGTCCTTTATTGAGCCCATCTTTCCATGAAATATTCCCTTGTTATCTCTAATTTTCTTGAAGAGATCTCTAGTCTTTCCCATTCTATTCTTTTCCTCTATTTCTTTGCATTGATCACTGAGGAAGGCTTTCTTATCACTCCTTGCTATTCTTTGGAACTCTGCATTAGAATGGATATATCTTTCCTTTTTTCCTTTGCTTTTCACTTCCCTTATTTTCACAGCTATTTGTAAGGCCTCCTCAGAGAGCCATTTTGCTTTTTTGCATTTCTTTTTCTTGGGGGTGGTCTTGATTCCTATCTCCTGTACAATGTCATAAACCTCCGTCCAGAGTTCATCAGGCACTCTATCAGGCACTCTATTTAGTCCCTTAAATCTATTTCTCACTTCTACTGTATAATCATAAGGGATTTGATTTAGGTCGTACTTGAATGGTCTAGTGGTTTTCCCCACTTTCTTCAATTTGAGTCTGAATTTGGCAATAAAGAGTTCATGATCTGAGCCACAGTCAGCTCCCAGTCTTGTTTTTGCTGACTGTATAGAGCTTCTCCATCTTTGGCTGCAGAGAATATAATCAATCTGATTTTGGTGTCGACCATCTGGTGATGTCCATGTGTAGAGTCTTCTCTTGTGTTGTTGGAAGAGGGTATTTGCTATGACCAGTGCATTCTCTTGGCAAAACTCTATTAGCTTTTGCCCTGCTTCATTCTTGTCTAACTCAGTGCAACTAAGCCATGCCGTGTGGGGCCACCCAAGATAGATGGGTCATGGTGGAGATGTCTGACAGAATGTGGTCCACTGGAGAAGGGAATGGCACACTGCTTCAGTACTCTTGCCTTGAGAACCCCATGAACAGTATGAAAAGGCAAAAAGATAGGACACTGAAAGATGAACACTGCAGGTCGGTAGGTGTCCAATATGCTATTGGACATCAGTGGAGAAATAACTCCAGAAAGAATGAAGGGGTGGAGCCAAAGCTAAAACAACAGCCAGCTGTGGATGGGACTGGTGATAGAAACAAAGTTTGATGCTGTAAAGAGCAATATTGATTAGGAATCTGGAATGTTAGGTCCATGAATCAAGGCAAATTCGAAGTGGTCAAACAGGAGATGATAAGAGTGAACATTGACATTCTAGGAATCAGCAAACTAAGATGGACTGGAATGGGTGAATTTAACTCAGATCACCATTATATCTACTACTGCGGGCAGGAATCCCTTAGAAGAAATGGAGTAGCCATCATGGTCAACAAGAGTCCGAAATGCAGTACTTGGATGCAATCTCAAAGTATTGTCTCTAACAAGTAAAGGTTCCGTTTGGTAAGTTATAGTACCCTTAGGTTCAGATATGGGATTGGTCATTGTTACTTCTTCGACTTCGACTTGTCAAGATACTTCTGGATGTTCTGAAAGATCTTGATTGTGGGACTTTCTACAGGAAAAGTGATATCCCTTGACCTTACGTTGTCATCCTTCAGTTCTGTGTACCATAATGTCAGTGTTTAAAGACGAGGGTGGTCTCGTCTTTATATGAACATTCATAACATTTAAAACGATAATAAACTGTGTGAACGTTTATATGGTTCTTAGTACATCAACTTAAAAAAGGGTTTGGATCATACGGTCAACTAAATAGAGATACTGTAAATTTACTCGAAATCTTTTTGATTAATTATAAACAGATTATATTCTTGATAAAGAAACTTTTGTTTAAACTTTTGAAATCATATGAGTTCTTACCGTCTGATAAAATTTTAAAAAGAAATTAATTTTTTACTTAAGACATTTTAAGTTAAACTCATACAGTTGATAATTCTTTACCCCCTTCTTTAATTTTTATAGACCTATTTAAGACGTCAGTTTTACGTAGAGAAGTGTCACAGAAAACGGAAAACGACATTAAATTCCTTAATTTTGACCTTTATTTTATACTATTTAATACATGTATCAAACGTGTTCTTTCTACTATCCTTGAAGATTAGTCACCTGGATATAAGTTTCCATCCCCGAAATGGAATAAAGTTAAGGAATTTATAATCACGTAGGTGACGAAAGGACACTCCTTTTCTTTCGATTATCGTTTAATAACCCTTAACAGTATGTTGGGAAGAATGGATGAACGTCCTATTATCTCGTTTTAGATCCTGTTACAATTACGATGAATGTTTAGGTCACAGAATATCTCTTGTCTGAATACTTGTACCCCCCGTCCCTCCTCCTCTCCCACTCTACATGGTTCTCTCATTATACCTTTGAATGAAATGGTATACATTTTATCTGTCGGTCACCCTTAAACGATATACTGAGTCCCTTGAGTTTGTCCCCGCGACATAGTTGGATCTCCCCACCCTAACCCCTCCCTCTACCCTCCCTCAAAGTTCTCCCACCCCTGTATATATGTGGATACCGACTAAGTACAACTACACTGACAGAAAACAACAAAATTCTGTAAAGCAATTATCCTTCAGTTAAAAATTAAACTACTTAAAAAAAAAAATCCAGTGTCTTACAGATGAATGAATAAAGAAGACGTGGTACGTATATATGATGGAATATTATTAAGCCATTAAAAAGAATGAAATGATGCCGCTTGCAGCACCGTGGATGAACCTAGAGATTGTCATGCAAAATGGAGAAAGTCAGACCGAGGAGAAGAAATGCTGTATGGCATCCCTTATGTGCGGAATCTAAAGAGAATTAATTCAAATGAGCTTATTTACAGAACAGAAACAGACTCAGACTCAGAGAACGAACTCAGAGCTGCAGGCAGGGGCAAGAACGGAGGAGGAGGTAGTCGGGGAGCTTGCGATGGACACGCACACTCTGCTGTATTTAAAACGGATCACCAGCAAGGTATGGCCGTAGAGCACAGGAACTCTGCTCAGTGTTACGTGGCAGCCTGGACAGGAGCGGAGTCCGAGGGAGAACGGGTACCTGGATGTGTATGGCTGAGTCCCTTCGCTGTTCAAGGTCACAGTGTTGTTTGTTAATCGACTGTACTCCAGTACAAAATTAAAAGGTTTAAAAAGAATCCAGCATCTTGTTATAGCAGAGATGACTCACGAATTCACTGGAGGGATGGGATGGCACAGCCAGATGTTCAGAGCTTCTTCCCCCGCTGCTCTTGTCTCAGAAGCCGCCTGGTGCCCCGGGCCCTCGGGGATCGTGAGTGGAGGCAGGGTGAACCTCCCGCCCCTGAGCGCTCAGAGAAAGGCTGAGGGCAGCAGGTGTGGGCAGCCCACAGCTCAACAGCCACATGCAGGTATATATCTTTTACTTTGGCTTGCCTTTGAATACAGGCTTTAGTATAGTTTATTTAAATTTTTAATTAGTCCTCAAGCTCACCTCAGCATGCCTATAATACAATGTCAAAAAATTGAGAATACCATATTTAGTCATCAGTTATAAATAGTGTCTCCTAACAGCCTCACTGGAAACTCTCAGGGGTGTTCATTCATACTCATGATTTTATTACAAAATAAACCCTACTCAGCACTATTTGAGGAATCAAGATTCCTACCAAACTGCTGCAAAATTCCTTCATGTTTCTTCTGTTGTTATAACTTTTTTAACTGTGGCAAAATACACATAACATAAAATGCATCATTTTAACCACTTTTAAGTGTATACAGTTCGTTGTCATGCAAGTAATCTTAGAAACTTTTTCATACCTATTAAACACTCTCCACTCTCCCCACTTCCAGCTCCTGACAACCATCATTTTAATTTCTGTCCCTATGAAGCTGACAACACTAGGGACCTCAAATAAGTGGAAACATACCGTATTTGTCCTTTCGTGACTGGACTATTTCACTTAGCATTACGTCCTCAAGGTTCGTCCATAGGGTAGCATGGGTCAGAATGCCCTACAGGGAACTCTGCTCAGTGTTACGTGGCAGCCTGGACAGGAGCGGAGTCTGAGGGAGAACGGGTACCTGGATGTGTATGGCTGAGTCCCTTCGCTGTTCACCTGAGACGGTCACAGTGTTGTTAATCGACTGTACTCTAGTACAAAATTAAAAGCTTAAAAAAATCCAAGGTCTTGTTACAGCAGAGACGACAGACTACCTTTTGTGTATCTTTTCATCTATTAATAGACACTTGGGTTTCTTCCATATTATGGCTCTTGTGAATAATGCTGCTGTGAACACGAAATATAAACATCTCATGTGCCTGTTGTCAATTACTTGCATATATGCTGTTGTTATAATTCTGATATAATTTTAAAGTTTGTAATTTTGTCATCCCATTACTATTTTCCATATTATTTTGCGTAATTTTGAACAATAGATTTGTGAGGAAATTTACAGATGACCTGGCCCAGCTCTCTCATTTTTCAGCTGAAAAAGCCAATACCCAGTAGGCTTTAGTAGATAAAGTCTCACAATTATTTTGTGTCAGAATTGAGACTAGAACCCAAGCCTCTGGATTCCTCATCCAGAGAGTTTGCTGTCATACAGGCTACCTGCTAATCATATCCACCTCCCTCTTCTGCTTGAATTTAGAAGTTGTCAAAGGTAATACTGTATGCTTTCATATACTTGAAATTTTGAGAAACTGAGGAAAGTCATACCACCTGTACCTACATTAATAACTTTTATCTCTGGAAGAGAATTAACTATTAACTAGCAATGTGTACATGCCCCCTTAAGACTAGCACCAAAATCAAGATTCCTAAAATACAGACATACTACAACAAACAGCTTTGTGACTGAGTATTTGTCATGGAAAATGCTCAAGGAGGAAAAATTAAATTCGAAACTCTCTGGCTTCTCCAGGCTTGCAAAAACCGAGTATGCACATCTCTTTCCAATTCAAAGTTCAGTGACATTGGCAGCTTGAAATCTGCTACGGTTGATTCATTTATGCCACAGAAACCAGCAGATGCTACAAACTGGGCCCCATATTCACACGAGAGCCGGTTGTTGAGTGTTTATCAGCACAGCGCTATTGCCAGGGATTGCTCTCAGAGTTATGGGCAGGGGTGGTGGCGGCAATATTATTTAGCCAAGTTTATAAGTGATAAGCTTCAGTCATTTAGTCATATTAAGCCAATCATCTATTCTTACTCTACTAGTTATATTTGTTTCCTCAGATGTAAAAAAGCAACAAAAACAGCATCTATCTCCAGGAATGTTGTATTAGGGTAACTTCAAGCAAGGATCCACAGGAAGAATTAACGTGTGTATTTGCCTGGCACCTCAGATCCAGTCTGTGGAAGTGCAAGAATCCTAAAAAAACAAGAAGCCAACAAGTGTAGCATACGGAGAATAGAAACCTTACCCCAAGGAGAACAAAATTCACATACCTAGGGCACAGGTTGATTACTGAGGCAAGGGATATTTAGGGGTGTGATATTGTCATGACACCCAAACCCCCTCCTAAAAAGCCCCAGAGACACTACAGGGAATTTAAGAATGTGGCCACGGTTCCTCAGTCTGATAGAATCATTAAAATCCAGGTGCAGACAGGACTTGATGGGGGTTGTGGGAGGAGTGGCCGGCCAGTGAGCAGACTAATTCTCTTTAGATGGAAGATACAGCAACAAATTCTGCCCTTCTGGGGGTAAAACACCAAGAAAACGCAAATGGAGACAACCAGAACTTAGAGATTACTTGGGCCACAACACGGTGTCTACATTAGTCACAGATCCTGGAGACCCTGATGGATACAGAATCTCAACCAATTGTGGTTTTTGCTAACTGTGAAGTTGTGACCTATCTATTTGTTACCTGGGGTGGGTGGTTTAGAAAACCAAGGGTAATAACAGTTCAAAGAGAGGATAAAGCACAGTCTTTCCACAATATATACCACATTTGATGTCCAGGTGCAAGAACAGAAGTGTCCTTTCTCCTCACCTTCAGTACTCCTAAGTCCTGTTGATCATGTCTTAAATATAGTGCCTGAAATATAGTTAGTCCCTACTTTATTGCTTGTTTAATAAACAAATTAATGAATCCCAATCTTTCCATTCCCAGGACAGCTGACTAAGATCAGGCATAATGTCTGTGGAATCTAAAAGGAAATGATATAAATAAAATGGTAATTAAAGTTACATAAGATTATTAGGATGGATCCTAAAAAAAAAAGATCAGGAATAAGTCAACATACCCTTAGTACCTCTGATGTTCAGGCACTGTGCTAGAGATGAAAATACAAAGGTAAAATCCTTCTCCTCAAAGACTTAAGGTCAATAAAAGGAGATGGGTCTTACCTGGTTGGCCAGTGGTTAAGAATCCGCCTGGCAATACAGGGGATATGGATTCAGTCCCTGGTCCAGGAAGATTCCATGTGCCACGGGGCAACCAAGCCCATGAGCCATGAGCCACAAGGACTGAAGCCCTTGCTCTGCTGCTAGAGAGTAGCCCCCACTCACTGCAACTAGAGAAAGCCACATGCAGCAATGAAGAGCCAGAAAAGCCAAAAGTACAAATTAATTTTTTAAGAATATAAAAAAATAAAAGGAAATGAGCATGCTACAGCTCTGTTTCCTTGGTCTGCTCCTGCTCCTACCCACAGTGGACACACTAGTGTTAAAAGTTTCATTGTCATTTCAAAGACCCCTTTGATCATGTAACCCAACGAGTTATCTCTATGATACTCGTGTTGGTAACATACAGTCCAAATTCCTCACATTGGGAACAGAAGCTGGGCTACCCCAGGTCAGCTTCTGTCTGAAGCTCCCTGATGTTGCCCACGACTGGTACCCAATATCCCTGGGTAGATATATCACAGAGATCCACTAATTTGTTTCTTAAACAAGCAATAAAGTAGGGACCAACTATATTTCAGGCACTATATTTAAGAGATGATCAACAGGACTTAGGAGTACTAAAGGTGAGGAGAAAGGACACTTCAATATCCCTGATCCAGTCACACTAATTTCATCATTGTCTGTTGAATGTGCCGGTGCCTCTTCTACTTCTTTAAAACATGCCCCTGCCTCTCAAGTGTCATCCCCATTCATTTTGCATATCCAAATTCCTTGCGCCTTTCAAAATCTTATTCAAATCAAACTTTATGCGTAGAGTCTTGTCTCCACCTTAGACATGAGGCTTTTTCTTTCATTCAACAAGGCAAATGAGCTGAGTCTTCAGTGGGTGTGAAGAACTGTACTTAGTGCTAGTGATTTACAGTAGCTGGGAAAGGATCTTAACAGGTAATAACTTCTTAAATAATTATTAACTTGATGTCAATTAGATTGACAATTAACTTGATTTCAAATAACTTGATGTCAAGTTAATGGTCCTATTTAATCTTGTCCTTACCAATGAATGTCTATAAACCTATTAAAAATTTGTGAAGGGAATGAAACTTCCCATAGAGACTTCCCTGGTGGTCCAGTGGCTAAAACTCCTTGCTCCCAATGCAGGGGGGTTCCAGTTGGATCCCTGGTCAGGAAATTAGACCCCACATGCCACAGCTAAGAGCATGCATGCTGCAACCAAGACCTGGTGAAACCAGACAAATAAATGTTCTTAAAAGAATATTGCGATGTATCTGCCTTGTTTTGACAATTCAAGGAAGATTATTTATAATTTCTACAGAAATAAGTGATATCTGCTTTTCTGTCAAAGTGAACAATGCATTCTTCCAGGTAAAAAAGTCTGTCCTTGTCCTCACAGTGGCCAGTTTGAAGTCCTTCAAGCATGCGATTTTAGCCCTTGCTCTAACTTGTTCCACTATTAAATACTGCCTTGTGTGTTGTGAGTCCTGCATTCTACAAGATGCATTAAAAATGAGTTTGGTTTCTTTCTTTTCAGAGTTTACTTCTTTGCTTAGCAAACAAACGTGCTGTAAAACTTTGAAAGTGCTACTATACATGGACAGGGGGATCTGTGCATCATTCACACTGCAACTCACTGAACAGAAAAAAATGTTCATTTTTCTGGTCTCCTCACAAGCACCTCTGGTTTGAGTAGCATGAAATAAAATTTTCGCCTCATATGGTAAACTTCGCTGCAGTGATTTACATCTTCATAAATCTTCACATCTTTAAGAAGCACCAGTCTCAGACTTCCTCTCTACCCCTCCCTTACGTCTCTCCAAGAAAGGAAAGGGTGTGGCTTGCTAGGCCTTGTGGCCATAAGGGGAAAGCTTCCTCAGAAACATGCTCTCTCCTGTGGCCTCTGTGCTGAAGACAGCGACCTCCCGGCACACGGCCCCCGCAGCAGCCTGGGCTGACGCGCAGCCAGAGGAGGTTGCAGGTGAGGCTCTCAGCTGGGCAAGCCAGCGGACTTCCCTGTGTAACCTCCTCAGTGATAAAGATAATGCTTTCTGCATTCTTTTTTTTTTTTAATGTTAATTCATTTTTTGAAATTTATTTAACACCAAAAATGTTTTGTATTGGAGTATAGCCAGTTAACAGTGATGTATAGTTTCAGGTGAACAGTGAAAGGATTCAGCCATACGTATACATGTATCCATTCTCCCCCAAACACCCACATCCAGGCTGGTGCAATACTTTGAGCAGAGTTCCATGTGCTAGACAATAGGTTTTTGTTGGTTATCCATTGTAAATACAGCAGTGTGTACATGACCTTCCCAGAGTCTTTAACTGTCCCCTCCTCGTCTGTCTTCCTATATGTTTTCTAGCCCAGGTAGTTCTCCACTCAGTTATGGCTATTTTCTGAATATTAGGCCCTTCGTTCCTCCCAGCTCAGATACGTGCCAGATACTTTATTAAAAGCTTGCAGGAGCTCATGGGCCAGCCCAAGCCACGGAAGAACTGAAAACAGCTCAGGAAAGGAAAAGTTCTCACATCTGTCAGAATCGTGAGCATTAACAAGACCACAGTGCTGGTGAGGATTTGGGGGGAAAGAGAACTCTCCTACACTGTTAGTGAGGATGCCAGTGGATGCAGTCACCATGGAAAAGAGTACAGAAAGTTCCTCAAAATATGAAAAATAGAACTACCATATGGTCCAGCAGTTATGCTTCTAAGTATTTACTGAAGGAAATGAAACCACTGACTAAAATGATATTGGCCCTACTCACAATAGCCCATACACGGAAACAACAAACGTATCCACCAAAGGATGAATGGATACAGAAAATGTTAAGTAGATATGTGTGTGTGTATTATACATGCCATGGAATATTATTCAGCCATAAAAAATCAGGAAATCCTGCCATTTCTATATTTGAGAGTCACAACATACATTGTCACAACATAGGTTGACCCTGAGAGATATCAAGGGAACATTTCATGCAAACATGGGCACAATTAAGGACAGAAATGGTATGGATTTAACAGAAGCAGAAGGTATTAAGCAGAGGTGGCAAGAATACACAGAAGAACTAACAGAAAAGATCTTGAGACAGATAATCATGATGATGTGATCACTCACTTAGAGCCAGACTTCCTGGAATGCAAAGTCAAGTGGGCCTTAGGAAGCATCTCTATGAATGAAGCTAGTGGAGGTGAAAACGAAGATCATGACATCTGGTCCCATCACTTCATGGGAAATAAATGTGGAAACAGTGTCAGACTTTATTTTGGGGGGCTCCAAAATCACTGCAGATGGTGACTGCTGTCATGAAATTAGAAGACACTCCTTGGAAGAAAAGTTATGACCAACCTAGATAGTATATTTAAAAGCAGAGACATTACTTTGCCAACTAAGGTCCGTCTACTCAAGGCTATGGTTTTTCCTGTGGTCATGTATGGATGTGAGAGTTGGACTGTGAAGAAAGCTGAGCGCCAAAGAATTGATGCTTTTGAACTGTGGTGTTGGAGAAGACTCTTGAGAGTCCCTTAGACTGCAAGGAGATCCAACCAGTCCATTCTGAAGGAGATCAGCCCTGGGATTTCTTTGGAGGGAATGATGCTGAGGCTGAAACTCCAGTACTTTGGCCACCTCCTGCGAAGAGTTGATGCATTGAAAAAGACTCTGATGCTGGGAGGGATTGGAGGCAGGAGGAGAAGGGGGAACACAGAGGATGGGATGGCTGAATGGCATCACTGACTCGATGGATGAGAGTCTGAGTGAACTCTGGGAGTTGGTGATGGACAGGGAGGCCTGGCGTGCTGCGATTCACAGGGTCGCAGAGTCGGACACGACTGAGTAACTGAACTGAACTGAACTGAGTGGAGGTGATGGAATACCAGTTGAGCTATTTCAAATCCTAAAAGATGATGCTATGAAAGTGCTGTACTCAATATGCCAGCAAATTTGGAAAACTCAGCAGTGGCCACAGGACCGGAAATGATCAGTTTTCATTCCAGTTCCAAAGAAAGGCAATGCCAAAGAATGTTCAAACTACTGCACAATTGCACTTATCTCACACGCTAGTGAAGTAATGCTCAAAATTCTCCAAGCCAAGCTTCAGCAATATGTGAACTGTGAAATTCCACATGTTCAAGCTGGATTTAGGAAAGGCAGAGGAACCAGAGATCAAATTGCCAACATCTGCTGGATCATCGAAAAAACACGAGAGTTCCATAAAAACATCTACATCTGCTTTATTGACTATGCCAAAGCTTTTGACTGTGTGGATCACAACAAACTGTGGAAAATTCTTCAAGAGATGGGAATACTAAACCACTTTACCTGCCTCCTGAGAGATCTGTATGCAGGTCAGGAAGCAACAGTTCGAACTGGACATGGAACAACAGACTGGTTCCAAATAGGAAAAGGAGTGCGTCAAGGCTGTATATTGCCACCCTGCTTATTTAACTTATATGCAGAGTACATCATGAGAAATGTTGGGCTGGATGAAGCACAAGTTGGAATCAAGATTGCTGTGAGAAATATCAGTAACCTTAGATATTCAGATGCTGCTGCTGCTAAGTCGCTTCAGTCATGTCTGACTCTGGGCGACCCCATAGACCGCAGCCCACCAGGCTCCTCTGTCCCTGGGATTCTCCAGGCAAGAACACTGGAGTGGGTTGCCATTTCCTTCTCCAGTGCATGCACGCATGCTAAGTCACTTCAGTCGTGTCTGACTCTGTGCTACCCTATGTACAGCAGCCCACCAGGCTCTTCTGTCCACAGGATTCTCTAGGCAAGAATACTGGAGTGGGTTGCCATTTCCTTCTCTGATATTGAGATGACACCTTCCTTATAGCAGAAAATGAAGAAGAGCCTCTTGATGAAAGTGAAAGAAAAGAGTGAAAAAGTTGGCTTAAAACTCAATATTCAGAAAACTAAGATCATGGCATCCAGTCCCATCACTTTATGGCAAATAGATGGGGATAATGGAAACAGTGGCAGACTTTATTTTGGGGGGCTCCAAAATCACTGCAGATGGTGACTGCAGCCGTAAAAGAAAGCAAAAGAAGCTTGCTCCTTGGAAGGAAAGCTGTGACCAACTTAGACAGCATATTAAAAAGCAGAAACATTACTTTGCCAACAAAGTTTCGTCTAGTCAAATCTATGGTTTTTCCTGTAGTCATGTATGGATGTGAGAGTTGGCCTATAAAGAAAGCTGAGCACTGAAGAATTGATGCTTTTGAACTGTGGTGTTGGAGAAGACTCTTGAGAGTCCCTTGGACTGCAAGGAGATACAACCAGACAATCCTAAAGGAAATCAGTCCTGAATATTCATTGGAAGGACTGATGCTGAAGTTGAAACTCAATACTTTGGCCACCTTAAATCTATGGTTTTTCCTGTAGTCATGTATGGATGTGAGAGTTGGCCTATAAAGAAAGCTGAGCACTGAAGAATTGATGCTTTTGAACTGTGGTGTTGGAGAAGACTCTTGAGAGTCCCTTGGACTGCAAGGAGATACAACCAGACAATCCTAAAGGAAATCAGTCCTGAATATTCATTGGAAGGACTGATGCTGAAGTTGAAACTCAATACTTTGGCCACCTGATGTGAAGAAATGACTCACTAGAAAAGACCCTGATGCTGGGAAAGAGTGAAGGTGGGAGAAGAAGGGGACAACAAAGGATGAGATGGTTGGATGGCATCACTGACTCGATGGACATGAGTTTGAGTGAGTTCTGGGAGTTGGTGATGGACAGGGAAGCCTGGCATGCTGCAGTCCATGGGATCACAAAGAGTCAGATACAACTGAGCAACTGAACTGAACTAAGGGTGTTATACTAAGTGAAATATGTCAGAAAGAAAAAGACAAATGCTGATGATCTTAGTTATATGTGATGTCTTGAGGACAAAAACAGGCTCATAGATAGAACAGATTAGTCATTGTCAGATGTGGGGGTTTGGGCTATGGGCAAATGGGTGAAGCGGATCAAAAGATACAAATGTCCATTTATAAAACAGATAAGTTCTTGGGATTTAATGTAAAGTACGGTGACTATAGTTAGTAATACTGTATAGTGCACTTGAAAGCTGCTGAAAGAGTGGATCTTGGGACTTCTCATAACAAACGAAAAAAGTTTGTAACTGTATGTGGTGATAGACGTTGACTAGATTTGTTGTGGTCCTCATTTCACAATACACACATATTACAAATCATTGTGTTGTACACCTGGAACTAATATAATGTTGTATGTCAATTATCACTCAACTTAAAAAAAGAATTCAGTTCAGTCCAGTCTCTCAGTTGTGTCCGACTCTTTGCGACCCCGTGAATTGCAGCACGCCAGGCTTCCCTGTCCATCACCAACTCCCGGAGTTCACTCAGACTAATGTCCATTGAGTCCATGATGCCATCCAGCCATCTCATCCTCTGTCATCCCCTTCTCTTCCTGCCCCCAGTCCCTCCCAGAATCAAAGTCTTTTCCAATGAGTCAACTCTTCTCATGAGGTGGCCAAAGTACTGGAGTTTCAGCTTTAGCATCATTTCTTCCAAAGAAATCCCAGGGCTGATCTCTTGATTGTTAAGCTGACCTTGACTTTAGTCTATTCAATTTTGTACTTCCTCCTTAAGTACATTGTATATTCTCGTCCCTAAACTGCTTTTAAAATTCCAGTTGAGGACTTTTATAAATGAATACTTTTATTCAAAAGTTGTTGGAGCCTTCCTAATCAACAGTTCCATTTTGCAATTTCTTAACTAGTTGTGTAACAGCTAAGTTGTATAATTATTTAAATATTTTACTTGCATATTGTTCTATTTCATAAGAATGTGAGAAAATGAAAAGATGAAAATGCAGATTCAGAGCTAAACTGAGGCTCACATTCTTAATACAACTTGAGAAAAATGTGGAAATCAGGAACACACTTGGTCATAATTTTATAAATGTTCCACAGATTTCTTTCAAAAGCAAAAATTAGGCCCAAAAATGATAGGGATGAAATTTGTCTCTTAATGCTTTTACTTTCTTATAGCTATAACTTGTTCACTTTAAGACAAATTTTACATGTGGCTTGTGTATTAGTTTTCCAGAGTTGTTATAACAAAGAACCGCAAACACAAAACAGAAACATATTTATTTTCTTACTGCTTTGGAGGCCAGAGTCCAAAATCAAGGTGTCAGCAGGGCCATACTCCCTCTGAAGTCTCAAGGGAACAAGGGAAGACTCCTTCCTTGCCTCTTTCCTTGCTTCAAGTGCCTGCCCGTCTGTCTCCATAATTATCTGGCCTTTATCCCACCATGTCTTCATGTCATCTTCTGCTGCCCAGGTATCTCTGTGGTAAAGAATCCACCTGCCAATACAGGAGATGTGGGTTTGATCCCTGGGTCAGGAAATTCCCTGGAGAACCCACCCTAGTATTCTTGCCTGGAAAATCCCATGGAGAGGGGAGCCTGGCAGGCTGCAGTCCATGGGGTTGCAAAGATTCAGACATGACTTATCAACTGAGCACCGCACACACACAGACACACACAGACACACAGACACACAGACACACACACACAGACATTTTGGAATTATGGCCCACCCTAATCCAAAATTATTTCATTTTAACTAATTACATGTACAAAGACCATGCTTCTAAGTAAGGTCACATTTTGAGGTTATAAGTGGGGAATAAAAGAAAATTCTAGAATAAAATAACGCATGAAGTAATTCTGTTTAGTTATAAGAGGCTTATTTCATCTAACATTTAAATGTCTTCACATGCTTCCCAAGATGTTATTTGGTTTCTAAAATTGTATATAATTGCATGTATTTTCTTCCCATCACACTAAACAAATAAAAATTTGTAAACAACAATAGATAGGCAATGCTTAACTACTCAATAATTGAAAAGCTGGATGGGAAGAAAATTATCAGTTTGAGACCCTCACACTTCTTAATATAGTCCTAGGAAGAACCAGTGGGCCATGGAGCCTGAGCACATGGAAGCAGGAAAAGAGAAAAAAAGACACGGAAGGTGAAAGATCATTTGCCTTGATTGCATAGGTCTGTAAAACTATTGATGACGGGAAGCATCCCAACCTAGGCTGCTACGTCATGTTGTCTCCTTAATAAAGTAGTATATGTTCTACACTTTCAGTGTTGACATTTACTTTCATTATTTTCAAGTGTCTGCTACACCTAGTCTGTAAAGACACTGGCAAGGTCTTACCTTCCTTTTAAATATGGAAACTTTATGGCAGGTCTTCTTCATTACATTAGGGTCATGGACCTCTTTGATAATAGATAATTTGATCATTAATGCATATCATGGAGTTTTTCCCAAGAAACAAATGAAAATACACTTATATTGTGTGTGCTGTTGTAGGTTATTTATGAACTATCTGAAACCCACTCATGGGTTGCAGGTTAAATTCCATGCTATTATTTCTTTATTCCTTGGAAATTCAATCTTGACAGATTTTTGCAAATGTAATATTATGCAACAAAATGCAACATTTTTGCAGATGTAATGTATTGGTCCACCAACCATCCTTCTCCTTCTTCTGGTATATTTATGTAACAATTTATGTTTAAAAACATGCTTATAAAGTTAATAACATCTATAATGTGCTTTGTAAGCATCATCACGAATATTTTTACTCAGGGAGGCTTTGATAAAATGTATTTCTTAAGTACCTACTTTTTGCCAACTCAGAACGTGTTACTGAATTTTAAGTAGAATATGGTTCTCATGTTCTTATGATGTTCAGTTCAGTCACTCAGTCATGTCCAACTCTTTGCGACCCCATAGACTGCAGCATGCCAATCTTCCCTGTCCATCACCGCTTCCCAGAACTTACTCAAACCCACATCCACTGATTTGGTGATGCCATCCAACAGTCTCATCCTCTGATGTCCCCTTCTCCTGCCTTCAATCTTTCCCAGCATCAGGGTCTTTTCTAGTGAGTCAGTTCTTCACATCAGGTGGCCAAAATACTGGAGTTTCAACTTCAGCATCTGTCCTTCCAATAAATATGCAGGACTGATTTCCTTTAGGATACATTGGTTGGATCTCCTAGCAGTCCAAGGGACTCTCAAGGGTCTTCTTCAACACCACAGTTCAAAAGCACCAATTCTTTGGTGCTCAGCTTTCTTTATAGTCCAACTCTCACATTCATACATGACTACAGGAAAACCCATAACCTGGACTACACAGAACTTTGTTGGCAAAGTAATATCTCTGCTTTTTAATATGCTGTCTAGATTGGTCAGAGCTTTTCTTCCAAGGAGCAAGCGTCTTTTCATTTCATGGCTTCAGTCACCATCTGCAGTGCTTTGGAGCCCCCCAAAATAAAGTCTCTCACTGTTTCCATTGTCGCCCCATCTATTTGCCATGAGTGATGGCATGATGCCATGATTTTTTAATGTTTTCTGAATGTTGAGTTTTAAGTCAACTTTTTCACTCTCCTCTTTCACTAAGAGGCTCTTTAGTTCTTCTTCACTTTCTGCCATTAGGGTGGTGTCATCTACATATCTGAGGTTATTGATATTTCTTTCAGAAATCTTCATTCCAACTTGCACTTCATCCAGCCCAGCATTTCTCATGATGTACTCTGTATGTAAGTTAAATAAACAGGGTGACAATATACAGCCCTGATGTACTCCTTTTCCTATTTGGAACCAGTCTGTTGTTCCACGTCCAGCTCAAAGTGTTGCTTCTTCACCTGCATGCAGATGTCTCAGGAAGCAGGTCAGGTGGTCAGGTATTCCCATCTCTTGAAGAATTTTCTATAGTGTGTGTGATCCACACAGTCAAAGGCTTTGACATAGTTAGATGTTTTTCTGAAACTCTTGTGCTTTTTTGATGATCCAACAGATGTTGGCAGTTTGATCTCTGGTTCCTCTGCCTTTTATAAATCCAGCTTGAGCATCTGGAAGTTCACAGGTCATGTACTATTGAAGTCTTTCTTTTAGAATTTTGAGCATTACTTTACTATGTGTGAGATGAGTGCAATTGTGCAGTAGTTTGAGCATTCTTTGGCATTGCCTTCCTTTGGGATTGGAATGAAAACTGACTTTTTCCAGTCCTGTGGCCAATGCTGAGTTTTCCAAATTTGCTGGCATATTGAGTGCAGCACTTTCACAGCATCATCTTTCAGGATCTGAAATAGCTCAACTGGAATTCCATCACCTCCACTTCTACTAGCTTTGTTCGTAGTGATGCTTTCTAAGGCCCACTTGACTTCACATTCCAGCATGTCTGGCTCTAGGTGAGTGATCACACCATCGTGATTATCTGGGTCATGGAGATCTTTTTTGTACAGTTCTCCTATGTATTCTTGCCACCTTTTCTTAATATCTTCTGCTTCTGTTAGGTCCATACCATTTCTGTTCTTTATTGTGCCCATCTTTGCATGAAATGTTCCCTTGATATTGTTAATTTTCTTGAAGAGATCTCTAGTCTTTCACATTCTATTGCTTTCCTCTATTTCTTTGCATTGCTCACTGAGGAAGGCTTTCTTATCTCTTCTTGCTGTTCTTTGAAACTCTGCATTCAAGTGGGTGTATCTTTCCTTTTTTCCTTTGCCTCTCACTTCTCTTCTTTTCACAGCTATTTGTAAGGCCTCCTCAGACAATCGTTTTGCTTCTTTGCATTTCTTTTTCTTGGGGATGGTCTTGATCACTGCCTCCTGTAAAATGTCATGAACCTCCATCCATAGTTCTTCCAACACTCTATTAGATCTAATCCCTTGAGTCTATTTGTCACTTCCACTGTATGATGTACCACAATACAAAAGTAGAAACCTAAAATGGTTTTTTGGTTATTCACAGAAACATTCTTTATAAGAGGGAAAAACTGGAAAAAATGTCTTTGTCTATTGTAACAGATGAATGATTAAATCATCCAATGATATTGTTGTAAACATTAAAAGTTACAATTGTTAAGAGTTAATAATTATGTGAGAAAGTGCTTAATAAAAAAAAACTGTTTCATTTCATAAACAACAACAAAAAAGAAGACTATAGATTTCCTTTTTCCCTTAGGATGTACAGAGTCAAAAGAGACCATCCTTGTAGACTATAGATAGGCTATAAAGAGTGGTGCATTTGCACTCACTCACCACTCTTCTGATAAGTCTTCCACAGAATTCAGGAAAGCAATGTTTCAATGACTGGGACAGAATAAAAGAGCTGAGACACAGCGTCTCATGAGTGTCAGGGGCCTCTCCTAAGTGCAAGACATCTGCACTCAGGATAAGAAGGGTAGATGAGGAGAGCTGACACAAGCCTAACTTAAATACCATTGGATTTCATTTCTAAGTGCTGGGGAAGCAGGAAAAAAATGAGAGAAACTGTTCAAACAAAGAGTTTCCACAGAATAGAAGGCAACTGTCCCCCACAGACTGATAAAAGTACAGCAGGACAGACAGAGATCTTCTGATTTACAAAAAGCTGGGACCAGTACTGGAGAACAAAGAAAACTACTCAGTAACCTGCAAAATTGGCAACCAAGCTATAAAGCAGAAAGAGATCACCAATAGTTTAAAGTACTGCTTGCTCAGCTGTAAAGTTTGAAGAGATATCTGAAAACTTGCCATTGCTCAGATCTTTCACCCTGGATAGCATGCATGCAAAGAGAGATAAATTTAGCAGAGCATAAAATCTATTGCAAAAGAACTCCATAGGAAAGTTAGAAATAACATAAAAAGTTCAGAGACTAATAATTCACTAGATAAGATTAATAGCAAAGCAGATATAGCAGGGGAAAAAGAATTAATGAACTTAAAGATAATACAAGACAATAGAAAGCATCCAAACTGAGAAAAGATGGTGAAGAAAGAAAAAAAAAAACTGAGTGTCCAGAATTTGTGGAATAATACCCAGTGGCTTAATATATAGCTAATTGAAGTCTCAGAAGGAAAAGAGAAAAAGAATGAAGAGGAAATCCATGGAAAGATAATGACTAAGAATGTCCTAAAATTTGATGAAACATCAATTCATACATCCAAGAAGTTAAAGAAATCTCAAAGAAAAAAATCTAGGCACATCATAATTTAATGTTGAAAGCAAGGATAAATAGCAGATTAAAATCAGAGAAAAAAGGCACAATAAATACACAAAACAACAGCAAATAGATGAAAATAAAAGTTGAAAAGCTGAGGAAATATACTTAACCAAGAATTCTATATCTGGTAAAAATGTCCTTCAAAACCAAGGCAAAATAAATACATTTTTCAGACTGACAACAGCAGAGAGAATTTAGCTTCAGAAAACTGTAGTACAAGTTCTTCAGGCTAAAGGAAAACTCAATATATGCAGGAAGGAATGGTGACTACTAGAAAGGGTAAATATGTGGTTTTTACAAAAAAATTTTTTTAGGTATCTTCACATTTTAAATATGTTATAATTTTTTTCTTTAAAAAATTTATGTTTTAAAACAAAAGGTAATGATGCATTGTAGAGTTTATGGTATATGTAGAAGGAAAATATAAGATAATAACACAAAGAATGGAAGTGGGTAAATTAAAATGTATAATCATAAGGTTCTATACTCTTTATACAGTTAAATATTATTTGAAGATAGACTGAGGTAACTGAAAACTACATTAAAGTATTTAAACAACTTCTAAAAATAACACAAAATTGGCTATAATACTAAAGAGTGAATAGGTGAGGCAAAATAAAATACTAAAAATAATACATGATCACCCCAAAAGAAAGGATGATAGGAAGAATGGAGAAACAAAGAATAAGTGGGAAATTAAAACCAAATAATAAGATAGGATACTTAAACCCAACCATATCAATAATTTCATTCAATGTAAATGGAATTAGCAAAGTAAAACTTTTTATGTTGTTTACAAGAATTATACTTCAGGTTATAGAGATAGTGAATAAATATGCCAAACAAAATGTAAAAACTGGTGAAACTGAAACAAAGTGTGTAGTTTAGTTGACAGAATGGCACCACTGTCAACTTCCTTGTTCTGGTCATTGTACGTTTAAAAAGTCTAATGTATTCTTATTGAGGAGAGTTAGGTGAAAGTTTCGTGGGAACTCTCTATACTATATGTTTTGCTAAGTTCTGTGTGAGTCAGCCTTTCTTTTATATAAGCAATAACTAATGTTTGAAATGGAATAGTTTTCTATTTGTTTGTTTCATTTTTTAGATTGTTTCCTGATCATAGTAGTTCAAAGATCCAAAAGCCTTTTTTCATTTTGTAATGTCCCTGTCCCTCTTATACCAAGTTGAGGATATTTTCATCAATGCAATTCTCTTAAAAACATGATGGATTTCCTTAGAATCTTACTGGAGTTTATTACGTTTAACAAAAGCAACACCCACAAATATCACAAACTTAAGCTTTTTCTACCTTGGGCACCCTGTAAAATTGTTGTGGGACTACAACTTTAAAGTTTTCTAAAAGTCTTGTTGTTTAATACAGAGGATTCCCAAGACATGTTTTTAAGATTTTAAAAAGACTTTTATCTATTTGAAAAGGTCTGTGATGCACCACTTAAATCTTTCTGAGTTCATAGCAAAGATTTTACAGTCACACCATTGGCTTCATCTCTAGACCATATTTTATTTTTCTTTTTTAATTTTTGATATTTAAATATAGGTAATTTGCAACGTTGTGTTAATTTCTGCTGTACTGTAAAGTGACTCATTTATATACACTATAACACGTCTTCTTGACAGCACATTTGACTTGATCTCTGCCTAAAAGCCAAAGCCATTTCTTAATTTTAGCATGTCTTTCATATGAAGAGTTTGAAAATAAGAAACAGTGTTGGTTTTGACCCAGAAAGTCCTAGATCTTTAATGTTTATCGTGGTAATAAATAATTGTATAGCATAAAATTCACTCCCTCAATGACTTCTAAGGGTACAATACATAATGTCAACCACATACTTAGCCCCCTATTCTGTATGACTGAAACTCTACACCCAATGAACAACAACTCCCCGCCTCCCCTTTGCCCCAATGCTTCCTCTCCATCCCCGCAGGCCCAGACTGCTTTAGATTCCACGTATAAGTAAGATCAGATAGCATTTATCTTTTTCTCCCTGGCTTATTTCATGTAGCATAATGTCCTACATATCCATTCATGTTGTTGCTAATAGCAGCATTTCCTGCTTTTTATAGCAAGGTAAGAACTTATATTGAATGATTTGCCTTGGAAACGAACAGAGATCATTCTGTTGTTTTTGAGATTGCATCCAAGTACTGCATTTCAGACTCTTTTGTTGACCATGATGGCTACTCCATTTCTTCTAAGGGATTCCTGCCCACAGTAGTAGAGATAATGGTCATCTGAGTTAAATTCACCCATTCCAGTCCATTTTAGTTCACTGATTCCTAGAATGTCAACGTTCACTCTTGCCATCTCCTGTTTGACCACTTCCAATTTGCCTTGATTCCAGGTTCCTAAGTAATACTGCTCTTTACAGCATCGGACCTTTCTTCTATCACCAGTCACATGCACAACTGGGTATTGTTTTTGCTTTGGCTCCATCCCTTCATTCTTTCTGGAGTTATTTCTCCACTGATCTCCAGTAGCATATTGGGCGCCTACCGACCTGGGGAGTTCCTCTTTCAGTACCTTATCATTTTGCTTTTTCATACTGTTCATGGGGTTCTCAAGGCAAGAATACTGATGTGGTTTTCCATTTCATTCTCCAGTGGGCCACGTCTGTCAGAACCCTCCACCATGACCTGCCCATCTTCGCTGTCCCCACAGGGCATAGAATGAAGTAGAGCAAAGGTTAATAGAGTTTTGCCAAGAGAATGCACTGGTCATAGCAAACACCCTCTTCCAACAACACAAGAGAAGACTCTACATATGGACATCACCAGATGGTCAACACCAAAATCAGGTTGATTATATTCTTTGCAGCCAAAGATGGAGAAGCTCTTTACCATCAGCAAAAACAAGACCAGGAGCTGACTGTGGCTCAGAACTCCTTATTGCCGAATTCAGACTTAAATTGAGGAAAGTAGGGAAAACTACTAGACTGTTCAGGTATGACCTAAATCAAATCCTTTACCATTATACGGTGGAAGTGACAAATAGATTCAAAGAATTAGATCTGATAGACAGAGTACCTGAAGAACTATGGACAGAAGTTCATGACATTAGGCAGGAGACAGGGATCAAGACCATCCCCAAGAAAGAGAAATGCAAAAAGGCAAAATAGTTGTCTGAGGATGCCTTACAAGTAGCTGTGAAAAGATGAGAAGCGAAAGTCAAAGGAGAAAAGGAGATATACCCATCTGAATGCAGAGTTCCAGAGAATAGCAAGAAGAGATAAGAAAGCCTTCCTCAGTGATCAATGCAAAGAAATAGAGGAAAACAACAGAGTGGGAAAGACTAGAGATCTCTTCAAGAAAATTAGAGATACCAAGGGAATATTTCATGCAAAGATGGGCTCGATAAAAGACAGAAATGGTCTGGACCTAACAGAAGCAGAAGATATTAAGAAGAGATGGCAAGAATACACAGAAGAACTGTACAAAAAAGATCTTCACGACCAAGATAATCACAATGGTGTGATCACTCACCTAGAGCCAGACCATCCTGGAATGTGAAGTCAAGTGGGCCTTATAAAGCATCATTATGCGCAAAGCTAGTAGAGGTGATGGAATTCCAGTTGAGCTATTTCAGATCCTGAAAGATGATGCTGTGAAAGTGCTGCACTCAATATGCCAGCAAATTTGGAAAACTCAGCAGTGGCCACAGGACTGGAAAAGGTCAGTTTTCATTCCAATCCCAAAGAAAGGCAATGCCAAAGAATGCTCAAACTACCGCACAATTGCATTCATCTCACATGCTAGTAAAGTAATGCTCAAAATTCCCCAAACCAGGATTCAGTAATACATGAACCATGAACTTCCAGATGTTCAAGCTGGTTTTAGAAAAGGCAGAAAAACCAGAGATCAAATTGCCAACATCCGCTGGATCATGGAAAAAGCAAGAGAGTTCCAGAAAGACATCTATTTCTGCTTTATTGACTATGCCAAAGCCTTTGACTGTGTGGATCACAATAAACTGTGGAAAATTCTGAGAGAGGTGGGAATACCAGACCACCTGACCTGCCTCTTGAGAAACCTATATGCAGGTCAGGAAGCAACAGTTAGAACTGGACATGGAACAGCAGACTGGTTCCAAATAGGAAAAGGAGTACGTCAAGGCTGTATATTGTCACTCTGCTTACTTAACTTCTATGCAGAGTACATCATGAGAAATACTGGGCTGGAAGGAGCACAAGCTAGAATCCAGATTTCTGGGAGAAATATCAATAACCTCAGATATGCAGATGACACCACCTTAATGGCAGAAAGTGAAGAGGAACTAAAAAGCCACTTGATGAAAGTGAAAGAGGAGAGTGAAAAAGTTGGCGTAAAGCTCAACATTCAGCAGAAAACGAAGCTCATGGCATCTGGTCCCATCACTTCATGGGAAATAGATGGGAAAACAGTGTCAGACTTTATATTTGGGGGTCCAAAATCACTGCAGATGGTGATTGCTGTCATGAAATTAAAAGACGCTTACTTCTTGGAAGAAAAGTTATGACCAACCTAGATAGCATATTCAAAAGCAGAGGCATTACTTTGCCAACAAAGGTCCGTCTAGTCAAGGCTATGGTTTTTCCTGTGGTCATGTATGGATGTGAGAGTTGCACTGTGAAGAAAGCTGAGCACCAAAGAATTGGTGCTTTTGAACAGTGGTGTTGGAGAAGACTCTTGAGAGTCCCTTGGACTGCAAGGAGATCCAACCAGTCCATTCTAAAGGAGATCAGCCTTGGGATTTCTTTGGAAGAAATGATGCTGAAGTTGAAACTCCAGTACTTTGTCCACCTCATGCGAAGAGTTGATGCACTGGAAAAGACTGATGCTGAGAGGGATTGGGGGCAGAAGGAGAAGGGGACAACAGAGGATGAGACGGCTGGATGGCATCACTGACTTGATGAACACGGGTCTGAGTGAACTCCGGGAGTTGGTGATGGACAGGGAGGCCTGGCGTGCTGCGATTCATGGGGTCGCAAAGAGTCGGACACGACTGAGTGACTGAACTGACTGGGAAGTTATATCCATTCATTTATCAATGGACTCTCAGCTTGCTCCCACCTTTTAGCTGCTGTGAATGATGCTGCAATGATCTGCAACCTCTCTTCAAGATCCTGTTTTCAGTTCTTTTGGGTATATGCCCACAAATGGGTTGCTGCATCGTATAGTAGTTCTATATTTAATTTTTATGGATCCTTAATATTTATTCTTTCTTTTGCTTTTCTCTCTCTGTCTGTACCTTATGATATGCAGCTTAAACAAAGTAGGTGATACTTTGTCATGTGCCTAGAAATTTCCTAGACTGGATCATTAGGTACATTGTCTGTTTTCCATGTTATCATAAGTAATAACATGCTAAACTTCCCACCACTATATAAGACATGTCTCCCTCCTTCCAGCTTCCAATAGCATTTTCCTCACTTTCCTTTAAGCCCTCACCAGCAGCCTCCTTGAGGTCCACCAGTCTTCAGCTAGCAGTCTCTTTAAGGCCCTGTGACCTTCTCCCACTGCCTGCCCCCAAAGTCACTACTTGTGTTAATTTAGCAGCACCCCACTTGTAGTTAGCAAACTCCGTTCCAGCCATATATGCTTTGTAGCAAGTCAAACTTTTCTTTTTTCTGTAGTGGCATAAATAAATTTAACAAATGAGGGAAAAGACCAATTTTTTCTATAGCGTTTCAGTTAACTGATGTAAACATTCTACCCTTAAGAATATCCCAGCTCCACTCTTCTTAAGCGTGGGCTGCACACAGTGACTGCATTTCAAAAAGTACAGTGTTGGGGAGAGGGGTTAACTTTACAGTGGAAAAACCTGCAAATAGGAACTTAGCCAGGTGATCAAAGTTAACGTCAATAATAATAAATCATGTTGATAGTGTATACCCTTGATATGGGATGAGAATGGCACTTTACCTCTGTGGTCTTCCTTTCAAAATCCCTTGTGTGGCTGATTCATGTCAATGTATGGCAAAACAAATACAGTATTGTAATTAAAAAAAATAAATTAATTAATTTAAAAAAAAAGAAAGAAAAACAAAAAAAACAAAACAAACAAACAAATCCCTTGAGGTTGAAAGATCCCCAAATCCTGCTCAATCCTAATTGAGAAACTTTCTATAAAATGCCTTACTTGAAACTTGAGGTTGTCAAAAACAAGGAAAGTCTAAGAAGCTGTCACAGTCAAGAGGAGCCTAAGGAAACACGTTGCTGCTGCTGCTGCTAAGTCGCTTCAGTCGTGTCTGACTCTGTGCGACCCCATAGACGGCAGCCCACCAGGCTTTCCGTATCCCTGGGATTCTCCAGGCAAGAACACTGGAGTGGGTTGCCATTTCCTCCTCCAATGCATGAAAATGAAAAGCGAAAGTGAAGTCGCTCAGTCGTGTCCGACTCGTAGTGACCCCATGGACTGCAGCCCACCAGGCTCCTCCATCCATGGGATTTAGGAAACATGATGACTAAATGTAATATCCTCAGTGTGACCCAGGTTGTTTGTGTTTGTGTGAATTCTTAGGCAGTGAGTCACTTTTTTGCATCCCTTTGGATCCTGCAGAATTTATTCCTCTGGGGTTTTGTTTTCCTTTTTAAAATTTGAGGTATAATCCAGAATTTCAATGCAAAATCTCATTGACAGTAGTTCATTTCAACCATCACTTATCTTGGTTTCACAAAGGGCTGTCAGACATCTGTGGCCCTCGTGGAGGAAGGTTTCTCACTCAGGTAAAGGCATCTGACAACTCCACACACAGACTGTCCATCTGCCACTGATTTCCTCTCTTCAGGAGGGCCAAGGATGCCCTACCTTACAGTCACCTTGGGTCCGCATCCTCCCAGCATCCGCAGCCGGCCCCTCTGCACATGTCTGGAACTCCGTGGGGACGCTGCAGTGCAGGCGGAGACCACAGGGGAAAGGGCAGCCAAATCAGCCTGTTCTTAATAGGGCTTAAAGCAACAGTTATCATGTTACAATTATTTCTCATGTTTGGAGGGGGAGTTGAATGTGCTTCTTGCCTGTGTTCTCTCATACAGTTAGACTGGAGCTGGAGTCATCTCAAAGTCTTCCTCACACCCTAAGTGGTTGGTTAATGATGGCTGACATCAGGGACTCACTTGGGCCACACTCTGTGTGGCCTGGGGTTCCTCAGTCACAGCACTGAAATTCAAAGGTGCGCTTCCCAAACAGAAAAAGAGAGCCAGAGGGGAGCTGTGTATCCTTTTATGACTTGACTATGGAGGTCTTATTTCTGAGTGATTACAAAGAATCACATATTCGAGGGTGAAAGACCTTTCATTGCTTTTCTTTATATATATATATATATAATATATAAATTCAGTTATTTGGTTGTGCCAGGTACTAGTTGTGGCACACAGGATCTTCAATCTTGTTGCAGCAGGAAGGATCTAGCTCCTTGACCAGGGATTGAACCCAGGCCCCCTGCATAGGGAGTGTGGTGTCTTAGCTACTGGACCAGCAGGTAAGTCCCAGCCCTCCTCTTCTTACTTAAGGGAGAGGAAGATTTCTGCAAGAGCTTGTGAGACTGTTGACAAATACTGCTGCAGTCATTTTTGGAAAAGACAACAATCTGCCACAGGCCCCATTTGATAAAGAAACAACTTGGCCATTTTCAGGTTCCAAGCCATTACTAGGCATCTCTCTTCAACTATGGGTAGGTCAGATGGTCAGTTAGCTCCATGATCAGTGTGCACAGGGTCATCTAACATTTATAGGGAGCTAAAAGGGAGGTTTGGATCATTCTTCCTAAATGAAGTAGCACCGAAGCCTAGATATGAAGCAGTTTTTGTCCAAGAGATCAGGGCTTGGCAAATTATCACCTGAGAGCCAAATCCAGCCCACAACATGCCTCTGTAAATTAGAATTTCAAAATAAGGCCCATATATCTATCTATATATATATATGATTTTATTTATTTGTTTAATTCTGGCTGCTCCGCGTCTTTGTTGCAGGGTGAGGGCTTTCTCTTGTTGAGGAGAGTGGGGCTACTCTCTAACTGCAGTGCACTGGCTTCTCACTGTGGTGCCTTCTCTTGTGGAGCACAGGCTCTAGAGTGCTGGCTTCAGGGAATCTTCCTGGACAAATGATTGAACACGTGTCCTCTGTTTGCTCAGATCGAACCTGATCCACCTGTATTGGCAGGTGGATTCTTAACTGCTGAACCACCAGGGAAGTCTTGTAAGTAAAAATTTACTGGAATTCAGCCATGCTCATTTTTTTATGTACCACCCAAGGCTGTTTTCGCATTACAATGGCACAGTTGAGTGGTTGCAACAGAGACTGTATGGCAAAGCCTGCAGTATTTTCTCCCTGATCTTTACAGTAAAAGATTTCTGACCCCTGAGACAGAGTGCACACACCTCATCATAGGAATAGGGCAATATACTTGCCTGACGCTGCTCCTTCAGCGTCATCTATTTGATTACGGTGCACTGGAGGAGGGCTTAGGAGGGTGCCCTGCCTTTAAGAGGTGAGGGAATGGTGGACATCTTGGCCACCAAATATACGGACAAAGCTAAACGGACCATGGGACAGAGGTAGAGGTCTATACAGATATTTCTTAAGACATCTCAGGCCAGGTGGAGTCCTAGCCACAGATTCCAGACCACTTGTTGTCACATCTAGTTACTGAGAGTAGCAACAGAGTCAGTAGAACAGCTTTTATTGGGTCTGGGGTAGGCTGACACAGGAACAAATCACAGAATCACCTCAGAAGACTTCTTTGTAGAGGGATTGGATGGTCAGACCTTTCTGATCACTGCGCTTTAACCATACCTATTTCTGGGCTTTTCTATCTTATGCTGATTTCTTTTTTCGTCTCCAGTAAAGTCTCTTTCAATAGCATAAAGAGGGAGTCATTTGTCATGGGCTCTCCCTTAATAATAGCAAGTTCATGGAAATAGCTTTTCATGGAAACTGTTTTATGAAAGCATCCTCCAATGTCTTGAATTCCCTGCCTATAAATATGTGTCTCCTCTACATTGAGGATTTCTGTTCAGTCCTTATATTCTTTTTGAATCAGTTTCTTTTAAAGAATGTCCATCTACTCAGGAAGTTCTCTAAGACCATCTATTTTTAGGGCTTCGTTTTTATTTTCTAGTTGTGTTTTTGTTAACTGCAGTGATCAAAAATTGCTATTATTTTTTGTTATTCTCTTTGTTCATGCCAAGCTCACATCACATCACTTATTTTTTATTGTAGATGGTCTCTATCATTTTCAACTAATATTGATGTAGTTTTGTAACAAGGAAGAGCAAATCTGACTCCATATTCAATCCATTCCTTTTTTACTTTAACCTTTGGTGTTGCCTGTGCTTAGTCACGCTGGCTCTGCACCTTCTGTAAAAGAATGTTGCCTATAGCCTGAAGTATACAGGAGAGCCTTTTTTCGGGGCTCTGACCTTGAAGAGTCCATTCACATAGAGATAAAAGTTGAAGAACAGAGAATAACATTTGTTGGAGGTTTACAGGAACGTTGTGACCTGACCTACATGGACAGCTGCAAGAACAAAGGATCCAGACACCAAAAAATTTGCAACAACTCTCCTTGCCCCCTCCCTCTCCTTGCCACTGAAAGTGCTTTGCCAAAATTCTTCAAGGAGTTTGGGGAGCATGTGCCACCCATCTCCTTGCTTTACCCTGCAGTAAATCTTTGTCTGCTCCAACGTTTCAGTTCGGCCTCACTGTGCATCAGTCTTACAATCTGCCACTAGGTAATAATTTTAGCAAAGTCAGTCTAGGAATCTGTGCCCATGGCAGGTCAATCTGTTGAGGCAGCCCCTTCTCTGAGTCCAGTTCATTTCACTCTGGGTATCTCAAAGGGACTGTCCCTGAGAGGAGCCAGCAGCCCCATGGCATGAGGCTGTTTGGAGCCACAAAGCACTCAGAGTTGTGGTCCATATTTAGAGTTATTTTAGGGGAAGGATCTCTAGCTTGAGCAAGCTGAGAATTCTCTCACCCCATTTGGGCTCATCCCCTTGTGGGAAGTGAGCCACTCAGTCTGTTCCCCTTTGAGAGCTGGGCTACTCTGTCTGGAGGCCTCCATCTGGGAATGGAAGTGAAATTTTTAGACTATATCTCCTCTGATTTTCCATCTGTGCAACCATAGCTTAATTTTTGTTGTGATTCCTGTGTGTACCTGTGTTTTTGTGCATATGTGTGTATGTCAGTACTTGCACTGGCCAGCTGAAATTTCTTTGGTAACATGGCTCATGTGCCATGACAGCAAGGTATCCTCCCCTGCTGCGTTGGGCTTTGCCTCTGGCAGAGCGTTGGTTGGGATTTTCCCTTCTGGACTAGCCTTAGTCATTCATTCAGTTTCATCTGTAACAGGACATCGGGTAAGATTCTCCTCTTTTGGACTGACAGGGCACGGGTTGAGAATCTCCGTTTTGGGGCTACAAAACTGTGACCCTAAGAGACCAATGTGAGCTGTCTGCTTAATAGTTGATAACACTGGTCGTGAATAATTGAGTATGGATAATCAGACTTCTGATCAATATTATGGTCTCCCTAGGGTGAGTTTTGCAAAATTGGGAGATCTTCAGCTATGCTCCCATAAATGAAAGAAAATAATATGTTTATTTTAACACCGTATGATCTCAGTATTCCCTGAGATCCAGAAAACAATAGCCCCTAATGGCTCTGCTGTCCATTTCAAATATGATATAAAGGCGGGCCTTTGGGGCTTCCCTGGTGGCTCAGGGGTAAATAATCCACCTGCCAATGTAGGAGATCCAGATTCAATCTTTGATCTGAGAAGATCTTACATTCCACAGAGCAATGAAGCCCATGCGCCGCAGCTATTGAGCCTGTGCTCCAAAGCCCAGGAGCTTCAACTGCCGAAGCCACGCGCTGAAACTACTGAAGCCCGTGTGCTGTGGAGCCGGGGATCCGCAGCAAGGGCAGCCACTGGGAGTAGAAGCCGGGGATCCGCTGCAAGGGCAACCACTGGGAGTAGAAGCCTGGGATCCGCTGCAAGGGCAGCCACTGGGAGTAGAAGCCTGGGATCCGCTGCAAGGGCAACCACTGGGAGTAGAAGCCGGGGATCCGCTGCAAGGGCAGCCACTGGGAGTAGAAGCCTGCGCACTGCCGCCAGGGCATCGCTGCCACTCAGCCACGAGGCGCAGCAAGAGGAAAGACCGGGCAGCAACGAAGATCTAGCACAGCCAAAAACAAACAAATAAATAAACTTAGTTTTTTAAAAGTGGGCCTTTTAAAAAGTAGGCTTTTATCTTGGAGGTGTGTGTGTGTGCGCAGACATGCATGTGTGTGTCAGTACCTGAGTCCAAATCCTATTCTCTCTTCCTGGGTTTGCCGGAAGTGAGGCATGTGAATGTGAACAAACTATAAATATGTACTATCTGTTGCTGTTATTTCTTAGTCTGAAGTGGATATTTGTGAACTGGAAAAAAAAGGGGGAAGTGTTTCTAAAATGTGAAGTGGAAAAACCAACAGATTTCTGGTTCTGTCTGTCTTTACATGGGAATTGACTTGTATTTCTAGGTATAGGGGAAGTTGGATGGAGCAGAGTTCAGGTTCACATGATCTAAGAAATATTTATTAATAGTACTGAGTCATCTTTTGGTTTGATTAACATAGACATTTGTAAGCAAGGAAAATAATATGATGAAACTTTAAGTAAATGCAAATAAGATAAGAGCTTTTAGGTAAACTCTGTAGGAATAATTATGTTTTGAAAACATCTATCTAAAATAATCTCTCCAGATTTTTGGTAACTTGAAACTAAACTAAGTTGAGTGGTGGGATTTCATTGACTATCTGGGTCATTTCAAATAGGATAGAATATTGGAACATTAGCTACTGGGAAGATCTAAGTTTACCTACCTTTTCCTTGTTAGGAGAAGAAAACCAAAGTATAAGTTTCCAATCAGCCGATGCGGGTATGACAAACAGTTCACAACTGCTTCCCTCCTAGTTTTCACTAGAAATTAAGGTTTTTGAGAGGGGAGGATTCTAATTTAAACATGTAATTAAAGCTACTAAAAATAGTAAAGGAAATGTATCAGTATACAGCAGGAGAGTAGGATAGGTGTTTTGAGCATGGTTTGGCTGAGATTAGATTAAACTTCACTAGGTAAATGGATTTTATTATTAAAAGTAGACTGGTGCAGGACTAGATTTGGTTCTTCTCTGTTAAGAGAACAGATATACTTAGAATGCCACTTGTGATAACAGATCGTGTGAACCTTCTTACCTTTAAGTGACCTGTATTTGTTTTTAAATATTCACAGTGACCTATGATTCTATCTAACCAAATGGTTTTGAAAACTTTTTATATTTTTGACAAGCTTTCTATCAAATTCTAATTAAAGTTCTTTTGACTTCAGCTAACTTTGGGTTGTTTCAGAGGGCCCCTGAGTCATCTCAGAGAAATGTTAAACTAAAATTGTTTGGTATATTGAATTACATGGGAAACATTATCAAATGAGTGATAAGCCTCCTCAGGATATATGATATGGATAAATGTTATTAATATAGACAGTCTAGAAAGTTTCCAAAATTTAGATATGTCCTACTATAACGTCATAATTTTAGTTGTTATCTTAAAATACTTTATGTCAGAGCAAATTGATTAAGCTTCTTTGTCAAAACATTGTAATCAGATCTTTAACTGTGACTTTTAAGTCTTTTATAGACAGCTAAACCGATGCTTTGCAAAATTGCTTCAAGAAGATTCATGAAAAAGACTGTTTTTCTTTTAAATCATTATGCTAAACTGGGTAAGATGTTTAAAAAGTCTAGCAAAACCTAGATTAATTACATAGGATTGAGTAAACTGATAAATATGGTTATAGTCTTTTGTTTTACTTGAAATATTATTGGCTTTTAATCTATGTTTCTAACTGAGTTGTTTACCAAATGTTTCTCTCCCTATATATTGAAAGTTGTTTTACTTCTGACTACACTGTTGCCCCCATTGTTCAGGATAGGAAGAAAATTCTCTTATGTGTTTGTCATAGAGCATATAACACCATTTGCTTTAAGACTGTTGCTAAAAGCACGTGTACATCTGCTTTGGCCATTGAGGAAGGGAATACATTTGAAAGTCAAAATGGAGTAGCTGTGCTTCAGACATCCGAGGGAAAACTAGGTGGCCACTGTGGTTGTGATTTCGGACAAGTTCCTATATTGCTGAGAACTTGAGTTTTCTGAGCTGTATCATACTCAGGATTCCACCAGCCTTTCTCAAAGCAGTATCTGCTGGCAGCTGGTAGCTACAACCTTTGACCTCAAGGTCTCCTCTTGTAATTACTAAATTTTTAGACAATAAAATTATCTTAGATCAGATGTTAGCAGAAAAATAAAAGGAGACATGCAGTGGCCAACAGCTCCTGTTATGTAAATGTTAATACCATACCAGAATTTAAAACCTATTTTTGTAGACAACTGGCTTCCTGGTGACAAGTCTCCCCACAGTGCCAGGTCCCAACGGGTTTTCAGTTTTACTCTCCTGAATATCTCAGGGAATGAGGTCTTAATCATACAAGAATTGACTCCAGGACTTGGAACTTGGTAATATTTCCGGTTCAGTGTCCATTCTCCAAATCAAGCTAGGGCCATGCTCCATATCAGCAGGAAGTAGCCAGAATAGTTTCTGTCCCGTTCCCTGAAAGATCTGGCGAACGATGAGACAGGATTGGAGGTTGAAACCAAATTCACCTAAAACTGAATTCCTCTGTCATGTTTATGATTAATCTGTCTATCCAAAACATTATTCCCCTTCTTGTCCAACACCTGTTCTGGTCAAGATTGAGGAGTATGAAAGAAAAGGAGAGAACTGACTGCATATTAGATGTTTTACCTTAACTTTTGGTGGTCTGTTGCTGGCTCTGCATTTTTTGTAAAAGAGTGTTGCAAATAGCCTGAAATATGCAGGACATCCTCCTCTCGGGGCTGCGACCTTTAAGAGTCCACTCATACAGAGATGGGAAGCTGCAGGACAGAGTAGCATTCGTCTTACTGGAGGTTCACAGGAACATTGTGACCTGACCTATACAGACAGTTGTGAGAACAAAGGATTCAGACCTCAAGAATTTTGCAGCAACTAATCATGGCCCTTTCTTACCTTGCCTTTAAAAGTGCTTTGCTGAAACCTTCCGAGTTCAGGGTTTTGAGGACATAAGCCACCCATCTCCTTGCATGGTCCTGCAATAAACTTTTCTCTGTTCCAAACTCTGATGAATTGGTATTACTTGGCCCCACTGTGTGCTGAGTACATGAAATTGCATTTGATAACAGCTTCTGCACACAGGACATAAATCATCTCTTTTCTGATCTGCTAGCACCTCATTCCAAAGATATACCTGATGCCCATTCGCTAATTTACACCTTTCATTTTCTCTCTTGTTCTATTGTATTTGCCACCTGATTCAGAATGATGTGGCTATTTCACTTGCATGGTACAATGATTAAAATATTTACTATCATTTGCCTTGTAAACAAGAATACTTCTTTGTCTAAGACTTCTGAATGCCATGAGTTTGTCTTCTGAACCCCAGGCTGCTGATTAATCCTCCAAACTCCTCTCCAGGCTTGCATTTCTACTTCAGTTAGAAGCAAGACTTTCAACTTTATCTTCTCTTTGTTGCCTCTACTTCATGTGGGATATTTTTATGTTTTTGAAAAAATTTCAGATTTCCACCTAAATACTTAAAATACCTGTATAAATTTATGTCTTTTCAACATTTTATCCCATTTCTTTACATAATATCCTTTCTTCATTTTGATATGGCAGGTAGATACTTCAACATGTTTTCTCTGTCTTCTTCAAGCCCAAAGATTATATCTTTAATCTCAATCCCGCCATTAGAGATACTTGTGTTTCTGTTTATTGGTTTCTTCAAATATTTATTTATTGTTAGCATTTCATCTTTTTAAAAAATTGTTTGTTCTCCAGAATTTTAATCAAACCCTCTGATCTTGACTTTCAAATATCCTGGAGTTTCAACTTTTTTTTTCTCTACATCTAGTACATTCGTCTTTAAAGAACGAATGTTCTTGTACGTTCTTGTCCAGATTATTTCCCACATAGTTGGCTACAGTTTCTCCCTGGACAAAATTTAACTTTGGCTGTATGGTGTGTTTATGTGTGCCCAGTCGCTCGGTTGTGTCTGACTCTTTGTGACGCTATAGACTCTAGCCTGACAGGCTCCTTTGTCCAAGGGATTTCCCAGGCAAGAGTACTAGAATGCTTGGCAATTTCCTCCTCCAGGAGATCTTCCTGACCCAGGGACCAAATCTGCATCTCCTATGTCTCCTGCATTGGCAGCCAGATTTTTTTTACCATTGAGCCACCTGGGAAACCCATATGGTGTACAGCACAACTTTAATCAGAAGCTAAGTTGAAGATCAGTGTATTCATGGCCTGTCTCACAGTCAATTTGTCAGCATGAGATGTCTTTATTTTAAGCAGTGGTTTCAAGGAATTACTTTTTCTTTGTGGCTGGTAAAGAATCCACCTGCAATGTGGGAGATCTGGGTTCCATCCTGAGTTTGGAAGATTCCCTGGAGAAGGGAAAGGCTACCCACTCCAGTAATCTGGCCTGGAGAATTCCATGGATCGTATAGTCCATGGGGTCACAAAGAGTCAAGACACGACTGAGCAACTTTCACTTACCCCTCTAGGGGCAGAATAATCAGGTTATATCTAAGTTTCTTTGAGCTGATTGATTTTCTTTATCTATGAATTTCTTCAAGTCCTCATGACATGCATTCAGTTTAGTCGCTCAGTCCTGTCTAACTCTTTGCGACCCCATGGACTGTAGCACACCAGGTCTACCTGTCCGTCACCAACACCCAGAGTTTATTCAAACTCATCTTCATTGAGTCAGTGATGCCATCCAACCATGTCATCCTCTGTCGTCCTCTTCTCCTCCTGCCTTCAATCTTCCCCAGAATCAGGGTCTTTTCAAATGAGTAAGCTCTTTGCATCAGGTGGCCTAAGTACTGGAGTTTCAGCTTCAACATCAGTTCTTCAAATGAATATTAAGGACTGATTTTCTTTAGGATGGGCTGGTTGGATCTCCTTGCAGTCGAAGGGACTCTCAAGAGTCTTCTCCAACACCACAGTTCAAAGCATCAATTGTTCAGCACTCAGCTTTCTTTATAGTCCAACTCTCACATCCATGCATGACTACAGGAAAAACCATAAACTTGATGAGATGGACCTTTGTTGGCAAAGTAAAGTTTCTGCTAGGTTGGTCAGAACTTTCCTTCCAAGGGGTAAGTGTCTTTTAATTTCATGGCTGCAGTCACCATCTGCAGTGATTCTGGAGCCCCCAAAATAAAGTCTGCTATGATTTCCACTGTTTCCCCATCTATTTGTCATGAAGTGATGGAACTGGATGCCATGATCTTAGTTTTCTGAATGTTGAGCTTTAAGCCAGCTTTTTCACTCTCCTCTTTTACTTTCATCAAGAGGCTCTTTAGTTCTTCTTCACTTTCTGCCATAAGGGTGCTGCCATCTGCATATTTGAAGTTATTGATATTTCTCCCAGCAGTCTTGATTCCAGCTTGTGCTTCATCCAGTGCAGCATTTCTCATGATGTACTCTGCATATAAGTTAAATAAGCAGGGTGACAATATATAGCCTTGAGATACTCCTTTTCCTATTTGGAACCAGTTGTTCCATGTCTAGTTAGAACTGTTGCTTCCTGACCTGCATACAGATTTCTCAGGAGGAAGGTCAGGTGGTCTGGTATTTTCATCTCTTTCAGAATTTTCCACAGTTTATTGTGACTCACATAGTCAAAGGCTTTGGCATAGTTAATAAAGCAAAAATAGATGTTTTTCTTGGAGAAGGCAGTGGCAACCCACTCCAGTACTCTTGCCTGGAAAACCCCATGGACGGAGGAGCCTGGTTGGCTGCAGGCCATGGGGTAGCTAAGAGTCAGACACGACTGAGTGGCTTCACTTTCACTTTTCACTTTCCTGCATTGGAGAAGGAAATGGCAACCCACTTTAGTGTTCTTGCCTAGAGAATCCCAGGGATGGGGAAGCCTGGTTGGCTGCCGTCTATGGGGTCGCACAGAGTTGGACACGACTGAAGCGACTTAGCAGTAGCAGCAGCAGCAGCAGATGTTTCTCTGGAACTCTCTTGCTTTTTTGATGATCCAGCAGATGTTGGCAATTTGATTTCTGGTTCCTCTGCCTTTTCTAAATCCAGCTTGAACATCACCTTCAAGTGGCAAGTACATAATAACTTCGGACCGAACCTCTTAAAACTCGTAATGAAAAATGATCGCATACGACGACAACGACGACGATTCAGTGAAGTCAGCACAGGTTGAGACACGCCGGGTATCTGCCGTCGGGTGGTCCGAGACGACAGGGACCCTAAGAGGTCCGTTCTTGTGACCTCACCCAACGCTAAAGGAAGGAAACTCAAGTTAACACGCCAGCAAACTCGTAAGAAACCGTAACGGAAAGAAACCCTAACCTTACTTTTGACTACAAAAGTCAGGACACCGGTCACGACTCAAAAGGTTATTTGCTGGCATATTGAGTGCAGCACTTTCACAGCATCATCTTTTAGGATTTGAAATCGCTCAACTGGAATTCCATCACCTCCACTAGCTTTGTTCATAATGATGCTTTCTAAGGCCCACTTGACTTCACATTCCAGGATGTCTGACTCTAGGTGAGTGATCACACCATTGTGATTATCTGGGTTGTGAAGAGCTTTTTTGTATAGTTCTTCTGTGTATTCTTGCCACCTCTTCTTAATATCTTCTGCTTCTGTTAGGTCCATACCATGACATACATAATAGAATTCTATGTTAGGCTTCTCAGTAAGGCTGAAGATTTCTGTTTTCCATGGGGTCCTCATTTTTTTTATATTGAACTGTAATGAAACTCTTATTTAAGTAATAGACATCTCTCTGTCTCTGTTTTCCTCTTTCAGCCAAAAAAAAGTGAAGGGAATCCCAGGTAGAAGAAAGAATTAACCAAAGACAGGCACGAGGGCTTCCCGGGTGGCACAGTGGTAAAAAATCCGCTTGCCAATGTAGGAAACAGACAACACTCAGGTTTGATTCCTGGGGTGGGAAGATCCCCTGGAGTAGGAAATGGCAACCCACTCCAGTATTCTTGCCTGGGAAATCCCATGGACAGAGGGGCCTGGTGGGCTACAGTCCGTGGGGTTGCAATGAGTCAGATACAACTGAGTGTGCATGCACTATAGCGTGAGAGAAGTGCACTTATTTGTGGAATTCCTATGGGTACAGTGGAAGAAGTGGTAGGAACTGGGGCTGGAAATGCAAAGCAGGGCCAGTTTGTGGAGGGTCCAGTGTAATACCCAAGGAATCTGTCTTGTCATGCTGAATGGGGAACCACCTAAGTTTGTTTATTTGTTTAACCCCGGAGCAGTACGTGGTTTCCATGTTGAGAAAGATAATCCTGCACTACTGGTTTTGGAAGGTGGATTGATAGCGAGAGATAGGTACTAGAAGCAGGGAGACCAGTCAGGGGATGATCACAGTGACACAGGGGACAGTCAGCTGCGTCTCAGCTCTCAGCATCCTGGAAATCACGCAGTGTGCTCAGCCACATCTGACTCTTTACCACCCCATGGACTGTAGCCCTCCAGGCTCCTCTGTCCATGGGATTCTCCAGGCAAGAATACTGGAATGGGTTGCCATGTCTTCCTGCAGGGGACCTTCCAGCCCAGGGAGCACACCATTATTCCTTGCATCTCTTACACTGCAGGTGGAGTCTTTACCTCTGGGCCATCAGAGGGGTCCCTATCCTTGAAACAATGAAGGGAAAACTCCAGTCACCCGCAGGAGTGTCCCCACATCAAATGCCAGTGAGGAGGAAGGGTGGCATGGCAAAGAACTGGTTGTGGATGGAACTCTCAGTAGCCTGACCAGTGCCTGCCTGTTCTTCAAGAGACTATCCTGACTGAATTCGATCTTTCTGACATTCCTGACCAGAGTTCACTGATTTCTTTACTATCCTGCTCGATTTCTTAAACCAGCATTGCATTCATGCATGCCTACGTGCATGCTAAGTTGCTTCAGTCATGTCTCACTCTGTGCGACCCTATGGACTGTAGCCCGCCAGGCTCCTCTGTCCATGGGATTCTCCAGGCAAGAATACTGGAGTGGGTTGCCATGGCCTCCTCCAGGGGATTTTCCCAACCAAGGGATGGAATCCATTTCTCTCAGGCCTCCTGCATTGGCACGAGGGTTCTTTACCAGTAGTGCCACCTGGGAAGCCCTGGATTAACTGGAGCTGACAACAAATGCCTTCCCAGTTTCTGCCTGTGCAGCCTGACATTACACCCGACACGAGACCCCATACGAGTGGTGGTGGGGACACTCAGGAGGCTGGCTTGAAGACCCTTTCATGGCTATGACCGGGAGGGCTTACTTTACAACTAAAGAGATGTGGAGAGATAAACAACAAGAAAAGAACCCTATGGCAGCTCTGATGTGTCCATCTCAGACAACAGCCTGATTAGCAAATATCTGAAATCAAGAGTAGACTGGGGTGAAAGCCGTTTGAAACTTCTGGAGTTCGAAGTGCCTGCAGGACATTGAGGTAGCTCTCTGGCAGAGAGCTGGAAGCACTGATAGTGTATTCTCCACTTGAAACTCTTCACCTGCAGCCAAATGCCCCCATGCATGTCAGACAGTATGTAAAAGCCTAGCCGGAGGCTTCCTGTCTAAAATCCTTACAAAGTGTGTGTTGCACCCTCTGTTTTTCTTTATGGTCTTTCCAGCACTTCAACCCTTAATTTATATACCAGCTCTTACCTCCTTCCTTGATTTATAGACCTTGCTTATTTGTCAAATTTATCATCATTTATCCCTAAAAAATGATGATAAAGTATGCCTATTGAACTCACTTCCAGGAAGTTGTGAGAATTAAGATGAAAATTGCCTTAACTGTTTGTTTCACACACATAAATAATTTTATGAATATTTTTCTATTCATAAAAATAGAATAGAATAGAATAGGCTGGTGATAATCTTTTTGAAGTTTATCTTAAGTCATAATGCTTTCAGCATAATATTAAATTATTGGTTTGTGTTCAATTCTATATAAATGAAAGGGTATGACTATACATTTTATTTGCATTTATTTATACCCTGCCTCAATAGTTCAAATATGGCTCTGTGAACACATTAAATTTGTGGAGCCAAAGCCAACATGAATCCTTCAAAGTTTATGCTGAAAGCCAAGAAAGAACATGAGATCTTTCCCATCTCAGCTCTGAGGGGAAAGATAGAATTGAAATTCACTTAGGAAAGGTCATTCTGAGAGGCTGTGTGCATGCACAGTCCTCTGAGAGGGTGGAAGTACCATACCCAGAAAACCTTTCCGGGTCATTGCAAAGTGGGTGGGTGTGACTTTTCCGTGAGCTTCAGGCACTGCATGTACATTTCATGTCAGCACTACTCCCCCGTACTGTGGCCACTCACCATACAAGCTCTAGCCCTTGCCTGCTTCTTTGATTCCATTTTCTATTTCTTCCCCATATATTGTACATTTTCCACTCGGCACTTTAGTAAGGAATAGACATGTTTTATGTGGTGTGACAAACACGAAGTCTATTAGAATTGGGACTTTTGGGATTTTCAACTTTGTGTGTGTGCGTGTGAGCAAAGATAATTTCACTTCTTCCTCTCCAGTTTGTATGCCTCTTATGTCTATTTCTTGCCTGACTTCTTTGGCTAGGATTTTCAGTACTATGACAAGTAGAAGTGGCAAACATAGGCATCCCTGGCTTATTCCTGATCTTGGAAACTTTTCAGTCTTTCACTGTTGACTATGATTGATGCTGTGTTCATAAGATAATGTTCATTAAAATAAGGGAAATCAGCATGAATATATGCAGATGGAATAAGGTTTATATATCTTCTGTTTATTCTGATTTTAAAATATATAATAAAACTTACCATTTTAACCATTTTGAAATGGAACAACAGACTGGTTCCAAATTGGGAAAGGAGTACGTTGAGACTATATATTGTAACCCTGCTTTATTAACTTATATGCAGAGTACATCATGTGAAATACCAGGCTGGATAAAGCACAAGCTGGAGTCAAGACTGATGGGAAAAAAAAAAAAAAAAAAGACTGATGGGAGAAGTATCAATAACCTGAGATAAGCAGATGACACCACTGTTATGGGAGAAAGTTAAAAACTAAAGAGCCTCTTGATGAAAGTGAAAGAGGAGAGTGAAAAAGCTGGCTTAAAATTCAACATGCAGAAAACAAAGATCATGGCATCTGGTCCCATCAGCTCAGTTCAGTTCAGTCACTCAGTCCTGTCCGACTCTTTGCAACATCATGGACCACAGCACACCAGGCCTCCCTGTCCGTCACCAACCCCCAGAGTTTACTCAGACTCATCTCCGTTGAGTTGATGATGCCATCCAACCATCTCATCCTCTGTGATCTCCTTCTCCTCCTGCCTTCAATCTTTCCCAGCATCAGGGTCGTTTGAAATGAGTCAGCTCTTCCCATCAGATGGCCAAAGTATTGGAGTTTCAGCTTCAACACCAGTCCTTCCAATGAATACTCAGAACTGATCTCCTCTAGGATGGACTGGCAAGAGTCTTCTCCAATACCACAGTTCAAAAGCATCAATTCTTCGGCACTCAGCATTCTTTATAGTCCAACTCTCACATTCATACATGACTACAGGAAAAAATAAAGCCTTGATGAGATAGACCTTTATTGGCAAAGAAATGTCTCTGCTTTTCAATATGCTGTTTAGTTTGATCAGAACTTTCCTTCAAAGGAGCAAGCGTCTTTTAATTTCATGGCTGCAATCACCATCTGCAGTGATTTTGGAGGCCCCCCCCCAAATAAAGTCTGACACTGTTTTCACTGTTTCCCCATCTATTTCCCATGAAGTGATGGAACCAGATGCCATGATCTTAGTTTTTTGAATGTTGAGCTTTAAGCTAGCTTTTTCACTCTCCTCTTTCACTTTCATCAAGAGGCTCTTTAGTTCTTCTTCACTTTCTGCCATAAGGGTGGTGTCATCTGCATATCTGAGGTTACCGATATTTCCTGGCAATCTTGATTCCAGCCTGTGCTTCATCCAGCCTGGCATTTTGCCTGATGTACTCTGCATATAAGTTAAATAAGTAGGGTGACAATACACAGCCTTGACGTACTCCTTCTCCTACTTGGAACCAGTCTGTTGTTCCATGTCCAGTTAGAACTGTTGCTTCCTGACCTGCATTCAGATTTCTCAAGAGGCAGGTCAGTGGTCTGGTATTCCCATCTCTTGTAGAATTTTCCACAGATTATCATGATTTACACAGTCAAAAGCTTTGTCATAGTCAATAAAACAGAAATAGATGTTTTTCTGGAACTCTTTTGCTTTTTGGATGTTGGCAGTTTGATTTCTGGTTCCTCTGCCTTTTCTAAATCCAGCTTGAGCATCTGGTAGTTCACGCTTCATGTATTGCTGAAGCCTAGCTTGGAGAATTTTGAGCATTACTTTACTAGCGTGTGCTGCTGCTGCTGCTAAGTCACTTCAGTCGTGTCCAACTCTGTGCAGCCCCATAGACGGTAGCCCACCAGGCTCCCCCATCCCTGGGATTCTCCAGGCAAGAACACTGGAGTGGGGTGCCATTGCCTTCTCTGACTAGCATGTGAGATGAGTGCAATTGTGTGGTAATGTGAGCATTCTTTGGCATTGCCTTTCTTTTCATTGGAATGAAAATGGATCTTTTCCAGTCCTGTGGCCACTGCTGGGTTTTCCAAATTTGCGGGCATATTGAGTGCAGCACTTTCACAACATCATTTTTCAGGATTTGAAATAGCTCAACTGGGATTCCATCACCTCTACTACCTTTGTTCGTAGTGATGCTTTCTAAGGCCCACTTGACTTCACATTCCAGGATGGCTGGCTCTAAGGTGAGTGATCACACCAGTGTGATTATCTGGTCCCATCACTTCATGGCAGATAGATGGGGAAACAGTGGAAACAGTGACAGACTCTATTTTCTTGGGCTTGAAAATCACTGCAGATGGTGACTGCAGCCATGAAATTAAAAGATGCTTGGTCCTTGGGCGAAAAGTTATGACCAACCTAGACAGCATATTAAAAAGCAGAGACATTACTTTGCCAAGATAGGTCCATCTAGTCAAAGCTGTGGTTTCTCCAGTAGTCATATATGGATGTGAGAGTTGTACTATAAAGAAAGCTGAGCACTGAAGAATTGATACTTTGGAATTATGGTGTTGGAGAAGATTCTTGAGAGTCCCTTGGACTCTAAGTACATGGATTCAGTCAATCCTAAAGGAAATTAGTCCTGAATATTCATTGGAAGGACTGATGCTAAAGCTGAAACTCCAGTACTTTGGCCACCTGATATGAAGAACTGACTCACTGGAAAAGATCCTAATGCTGGGAAAGACTGAAGGCAGGAAGAGAAGGGACAACAGAGGATGAGATGGTTGGATGGCCTCACCAACTCAATGGACATGAGTTTGAGCAAGCTCCAGGAGTTGGTGAGGGACAGAGAAGCCTGGTGTGCTAAGGTCCATGGAATTGCAAAAAGTCAGACATGACTGAGTGACTGAACTGAACTAACATGTACAATACAGTAGCATTAATTACATTTACAGTATTGTGCAATCATCACGACAATTTACAGAATTTTTTATCAATGCAAACAGAAACTTTGTACCCATTAAACAAATCCTAACCATTTCCCCTCACCTGAGAGCCTGGGAACATTTAATCTACTTGTCTCTGACCTATTCCAGATATTTAATATAAGTAGAGTTGTACAATATTTGTCCTTTTGTGTCTGGCTTATTTCACTTAGCATAATGTTTTCAAGGTTCATCTTTGTTATAGTATGTGTCAGTATTTCATTGCCTTCTATGGCTGTATAATTATCCACTCTATGTATAAATTACATTTTGTTTATTCATCTGTTGGACATATTTTTGCTATTTTGGATGATGTTACTATGAACATTTTGGTATACAAATTCGTTTACATAGCCCTTTTTTATTCTTTTGCGAATATACCTTGAGGTAGTTTTGCTGAATCATGTGGTAATTATGTGTTTAACTTTTTTGAGGAACCTCCAATCTATTTTCCAAAGTGGCTGTGCCATATTGCATTCCCATCAGCAACGTATGAGCGTTCTTATTTGCCCACAGTCTCACCAATCGCTTCCTTTTTCTCTTTTTATTAGAGACATGCTAGTGGGTGTGAAGTGGTGCTTTTCAGTTTACATTTCTTCAGTCCAGTCGCTCAGGCGTGTCCGACTCTGTGACCCCAGGAATCGCAGCGCACCAGGCCTCCCTGTCCATCACCAACTCCCAGAGCTCACTCAGACTCATGTCCATCGAGTCAGTGATGCCCTCCAGCCATCTCATCCTCTGTCGTCCCCTTCTCCTCCTGCTTCCAATCCCTCCCAGCATCAGAGTCTTTTCCAATGAGTCAACTCTTCGCACGAGGTGGCCAAAGTACTGGAGTTTCAGCTTTAGCATCCTTCCTTCCAAAGAAATCCCAGGGCTGATCTCCTTTAGGATGGACTGGTTGGATCTCCTTGCAGTCCAAGGGACTCTCAAGAGTCTTCTCCAGCACCACAATTTAAAAGCATCAATTCTTCGGTGCTCAGCTTTCTTCACAGTCCCACTCTCACATCCACACATGACCACTGGAAAAACCATAGCCTTGACTAGACGGACCTTTGTTGGCAAAGTAATGTCTCTGCTTTTGAATATGCTATCTAGGTTGGTCATAACTTTCCTTCCAAAGAGTAAGCGTCTTTAATAACTAATGATTTTGAGAAAATGTTCACATCCTTTTTGACCATGTGTACAGCTTCTTTGGAGAAATTAGCTATTCAAATTTTTTGCCTAGTTTTTAATTGTTTGTCTTTTTAAATTTCACTAATGTATAATGATGTTGAACATTTATCTTTTCATGTACTGTGTATATCTTCTTTGGAGATGTGGCTATTAAAATTTGTCCCCATTTTTTATTTGAGTTGTCCTTTTCAATTGAAATATAATTGATTTATAATGTTGTGCTACTTTCTGGTAGATAGCAAACTGATTCAGAGAGATATAGATATATTCTTTTTCATTATGATTTATTACAGGATATTGAATATATTTCCCTGTTCTTATACAGTAGGACCTTGTTTTTTATCCATTTTATATACAGTAGTTTGTTTTCAGTGATTTACATCATACATATAGCAATGTACAATATATAGCACTCACTGTAGCAATATATAGCACCCACTGTGTGTCTGTTTGTGTGTGTACACATAAATGGCTATGGGAATCCCATAATATGTATATACATGCTGTAATTGAAGTCATTATACACTGCTGTAATGGGATATATATATATCCCAATATATATGTATTACATATGTATATAATGTGTGTGTGTAGACAGGTAGTTGTATAACACTGTACATTACTATATATGCAATACTTACAGATGTATATACACACACACTATGCTGCTGCTGCTGCTCAGTCTCTTCATTTGTGTCCGACTCTTTGCGACCCTATGAACTGCAGCCCGCCAGGCTCCTCTGTCCATGGGATTCTCCAGGCAAGAATACTGGAGTGGGTTGACGTTCCCTTCTTTAGGGGATCTTCCCGACCCAGGGATCAAACCCCGGTCTCTCGCATTGCAGGCAGATTCTTTACCATCTGAACCTCCAAGGAAGTAAACATAATAACTAATGATTTTGAGAAAATGTTCACATCCTTTTTGACCATGTGTACAGCTTCTTTGGAGAAATTAGCTATTCAAATTTTTTGCCTAGTTTTTAATTGTTTGTCTTTTTAAATTTCACTAATGTATAATGATGTTGAACATTTATCTTTTCATGTACTGTGTATATCTTCTTTGGAGATGTGGCTATTAAAATTTGTCCCCATTTTTTATTTGAGTTGTCCTTTTCAATTGAAATATAATTGATTTATAATGTTGTGCTACTTTCTGGTAGATAGCAAACTGATTCAGAGAGATATAGATATATTCTTTTTCATTATGATTTATTACAGGATATTGAATATATTTCCCTGTTCTTATACAGTAGGACCTTGTTTTTTATCCATTTTATATACAGTAGTTTGTTTTCAGTGATTTACATCATACATATAGCAATGTACAATATATAGCACTCACTGTAGCAATATATAGCACCCACTGTGTGTCTGTTTGTGTGTGTACACATAAATGGCTATGGGAATCCCATAATATGTATATACATGCTGTAATTGAAGTCATTATACACTGCTGTAATGGGATATATATATATCCCAATATATATGTATTACATATGTATATAATGTGTGTGTGTAGACAGGTAGTTGTATAACACTGTACATTACTATATATGCAATACTTACAGATGTATATACACACACACTATGCTGCTGCTGCTGCTCAGTCTCTTCATTTGTGTCCGACTCTTTGCGACCCTATGAACTGCAGCCCGCCAGGCTCCTCTGTCCATGGGATTCTCCAGGCAAGAATACTGGAGTGGGTTGACGTTCCCTTCTTTAGGGGATCTTCCCGACCCAGGGATCAAACCCCGGTCTCTCGCATTGCAGGCAGATTCTTTACCATCTGAACCTCCAAGGAAGTAAACATCTAACATGCAGTTATAAAAGCAATAACTGAAAATAGGCATTACCTAGTATGTCAAGGCTCTTAAACAAATGGACCGTGATTAATTGTGAACAAAGTCTTAACCACCACCAACAACCACATCCACAGATGCTCTGTAGTACAAATTGTGGCTGCCCTCAAGAGATCACTTGCAATTTAATTCCCTCCCCTGCCTCTACTGTCATCCTAACATTCTGAGGTCACTGTTAGTCATTCTCTTTATGAAGATTCCCTTGATCATTCTTATTGGCAAACATGTTTTTGCTCTCATCTTTCAGAAAATCCCTTGCCGGCTTCCACCACTCCCTTCAATTACTACCCTATTTCTTTTCACTTCAGAGTGAAAATTCTATGCTTCTTGTCTCCAGTTCTCTTTCCACTCTCTCTTGAACCTACTACAGTCACATGTGCATCCTGCCCCATCCTAAACTGCTCTCCTCAGGGCACAGAATCATCTCCACTTTTTCAAAGCCCCTGGACACCCTCCAGTCTTTATCTTACTGCCCTATCAGCTACATTTGTCATGGGGGGGGTCACCTTCTCCTCCTTGAATCACTTGAATTACTCAGCTTGCAGGACATTGCTTTCTCCTGATCCTTTTCCCAATCTCCTGCCCCCTCTTCCTCAGTCTTTTTTTTTTCTCCAGTCCTCCTCATCTCTCTAACCTGTAAATGTAGGGGTTCCCCTAACCACAGTCCTTAGTCTCCTTGTTTTTTAAAAAAATAATTTTATTCACTTTCAGCTGTGCTGCGTGGGCTCTTCTCTCGTTGCGGCAGGTGGGGTTGCTCTCTAGTTGCGGTGCCCGGGCTTCTCAGTGTGGTGGTTTCTCTTGCGGAGCACAGGCTCTAGGTGTGTGGGCTTCAGTTGCTGTGGCGTGTGCGCTCAGTAGTTGCTGCTCCCGGGCTCTAGAGCACAGGCTTAACAGCTGTGGTGCACGGGCTTAGTTGCTCCATGACCTGTGGGATCTTTCCGGATCAGGGATTGAAGCCGCTCTCCTGTACCGGCAGGCAAATTCTTTACCACTAAGCCACCAGGAAACCCTTGTTCTCTTTCTTATTTATACCCACTCATTTGGCGATTTTTGTTGAGCCTCATGGTTTTATATACCATCTATATGCAGGTGACTCCTAATTTATATCTCCAGTCTGGACCTCTCCCCCAGTTCTACTACAATCCTTGATCCTCTTCTCTTTTTCCCCTTAAAAAAAATTTTTTTTTTAATTTATCTGTTTTCAGCTGTGTATGTCCAACTGTCTGCTTGACATCACTATTTAGAGTAGTAATATATATATCAAACCTTACAAGTCTAAAATAGATCTCTTGATAGCCGCCCTCCCAGAACAGCATCTCCAACAGTCCTCCTTACCTCAGCTCATGGCAACTCCATTCTACTAGTTGCTCATGTTAAAAAAAAAAAAATGTTGATGTCATTTGAGGTGAACTCAGTGTACTCTCACTGTCTTTCTCTCGTCTCATGGCTGATCTGTCAGTAAATCCTGTCAGTTCCACCTAGAAAACAACTGGGACACCTCTCACAATCTCATATTCGCCACCATGGTTCAGGCCACCACTCTCTCTAGCCCAGATAATTGCGACAGCCTCCCAGGTGTTTTCCCTATGTCTGCCCTTGCCTCCTACAGTCTTTTCCTGCTAAAATGTGAGTCAGACCTTATTACTCCTCTGTTGTAAACTCTCTAGGTTTCTCATTGCATTCAGAATAGAAGCCAGAGTTCCTAATAACAGCCACCAAGCCCTACACAGTCTGGCTGCCTGTCATTGACGCCTATTAGCTGATGTCCTGTTAGTTTATCCCGTTTTCTCTACCCAGCTACACTGGCCTCCTTGAAACACCGGGCCCGATTGTACCTGCTCTTTCTGGGGTGCTCCTCCTCAAATATCTGTATGTAAGCTCCTCACTCCTCTCCACCTCTGTTCACAAGTCACCTTCACAGCGACAGCTCCCCTGACCTTGCCATTCAACAATTCAATCTTCCTGAATATTTGTTCTGTTTTTGTTTGGCATGGTAACGTGCCATAATTAATCATATTTCTCTCTCTCATTGGCTTTCTCATCATGAGTCACATACCAGTGAGGATCATTTTTCTGTTTTATTCACTACTGTACCCCTTGTGACTAGAACAACAGCACATGCTAGGCATGTATTTACTGAATAAAAATATTTACTGAATGAACGAAAGAAAAAGTAAATTTAAAAAACATTTCATATACATTCGAACCTTATATTAGCAAGTAGACCCACATGAGTGGGATTATAAAAATCATCATAAAATATCTGTAAATATGTTATTGAAACAATGACTACCCACACTACTGATTCCAGATCTAATTACACTTAAGGAGTAAAGTTAAATTATGAGTAATTGCTTTATGTTCTGCTTCAGAACTTCTGAAACTTATAGCATTAGGATGTTGATATTACCTCCTAAACAATAAAATGATGTTGCTTCTTCATGTAAGTTAAACATAATTAGAATCTTGCCTGCTATGCTGCTTAGTCACTCAGTTGTGTCCCACTCTTTGCAACCCCATGGACTGTAGCCTTCCAGGCTCCCCTGTCCATGGGATTTTTTCAGAGAAATATACTGGAGTAGGTTGCCATTTCCTCCTCCAGGAGATCTTCCCGACCCAGGGATCAAACTCCACTCTCCCGTGTCTCTTACATTGCACGCAGATTCGTTACCACTGAGCCATTGGGAAAGCTCCAGTTAGAATGTTTAGCAGGCCAATTTTGATGAAGCTGATTTTTCTGTTCTAGTATCAGATTCACTTAATACAAAACGACATTATCTTTATAGATCATTTAAATTTTAAATGGATTACCTTTATAAGATATTTCTAAAACAAAGTCATTTTATCGTTACACCATTACTCATGGATTAGTCAAGATCCACTTGTTCAGTTCAGTTCACGCGCTCAGTCGTGTCCGACTCTTTGTGGCCCTACAGACTGCAGCACACCAGGCCTCCCCGTCCATCACCGACTGCCGGAGTTTACTCAAACTCATTCCCATTCAGTTGGTGATGCCATCCAACCATCTCATCCTCTGTCGTCCCCTTCTCCTCCCGCCTTCAATCTTTCTCAGCATCAGGATCTTTTCAAATGAGTCAGCTCTTCCCATCAGGTGGCCAAAGTACTGGAGTTTCAGCTTCAACACTAGTCCTTCCAATGAACACTCAGGATTGATTTCCCTTAGGATGGACTGGTTTGATCTCCTTGCAGTCCAAGGGACTCTCAAGAGTCTTCTCCAACACCACAGTTCAAAAGCATCAATTCTTCAGTGCTCAGCTTTCTTTATAGTCCAACTCCCACATCCATACAAGACTACTGGAAAAACCATAACCTTGACTAGACAGAACTTTGTTGGCAAAGTAATGTCTCTGTTTTTTAATATGCTGTCTAGGTTGGTCAGAACTTTTCTTCCAAGGAACAAGCATCTTTTAATTTCATGGCTGCAGTCACCATCTGCAGTTCTGTGAGAGCCCTCAGAAATGAAGTCTGCCACTGTTTCCCCATCTATTTCCCATGAAGTGATGGGACCAGATGCCATGATCTTAGTTTTTTGAATGTTGAGCTTTAAGCCAGATTTTTCACTCTCCTCTTTCACTTTCATCAAGAAGCTCTTTAGTTCTTCACTTTCTGCCATAAGAGTGGTGTCATCTGCATATCTGAGGTTATTGATATTTCTCTTGGCAATCTCGATTCCAGCTTGTGCTTCATCCACCCCGGTGTTTCTCATGATGTACTCTGCATACAAGTTAAATAAGCAGGGTGACAATATACAGCCTTGAGATACTCCTTTTCCGATTTGGAACCAGTCTGTTGTTCCATGTCTAGTTAGAACCATTGTTTCCTGACCTGCATACAGATTTCTCAAGAAGCAGGTCAAGTGGTCTGGTATTCCCATCTCTTTCAGAATTTTCCACAGTTTATTGTGATCCACACAGTCAAAGGCTTTGGCATAGTCACTAAAGCAGAAATAGATGTTTTTCTGGAACTCTCTTGCTTTTTCGATGATCCAGCAGATGTTGGCAATGTGATCTCTGGTTCCTCTGGCTTTTCTAAATTCAGCTTGAACATCTGGAAGTTCATGATTCACGTATTGTTGAAGCCTGACTTGGAGAATTTTGAGCATTACTTTGCTAGCCTGTGAGATGAGTGCAATTGTGCAGTAGTTTGAGCATTCTTTGGTAGTTTGAGATCTACTTGAGGAAGTCTCTATTTCTACTTCCCTCTGAAATACAGCATTCATAAAACTTTTCAGAGACCATGGGAAATGTCACACACATCTCAATGACATAAACATCACTGAAGAGTTCTGAAGTATTTTGATATTTTAAAAATAATTTAAAAATCCAGTTAATACAGTGCATGCAGCGCAAGTAGCAAAGGAAATTCTTTTTGTCTTTAAGTTTCTCAATATACATTTTATTTATTTATTTGCTTTGGCCACACTATACCAGGGACCAAACCTGTGCCCCCAACATTGCAATCACAGGGCCACTGGACAACCAGGTAAGTCCAGGAAATTCTTTGGAAATTTTTTTTTAAAACACTTTGTTCAAGAAGTAAGTCTTGGGACTTCGCTGGTGGTCCAGTGGTTAAGAATTTACCTTCCAACTCAGAGGATGGAGGTTTGACCCCTGGTCAGGGAACTACGATCCCACATGCTGTGGGGCAACTATGCCCGTGCGCTTCAGCTAGAGAAGTCAGCAAGTTGCAACCAGAGAGAGGCACCCGCGGGCTACAGCAAACAGCCTGCACACCACAATGAAGACCCAGTGAAGCCAAAGGAAAAAAAGGGACTTCTCTGTAGCAACGAGTCTCTCATCATCTTCAATTGCTTATTATATTCGGGTGATTGGCATTAATCTTCCTCTTCCTTCTTTTTGCATCTTCATTTTGAAGTCTGAGTGGAATTCTGTACAGACTTCTCAGTGGAAGACTGTACATGTTGTGTACAGAAGATAATTTTATTTTCACTGAGGCCTTTTCAGACTACAGATAATCTGCAAAAAATACCAAAGGAATGAACCAAAGCACCAGCTATTGCAAAGGAAGGCTCTTTGTTGGAAACCTGAATAAAGGGAACATCCAAAGCTACTAATCATTTTCTTAATCCTTTCCACATCCCTGCCAGTGACTCCTAGGATATAATACTAATAATATTTACTCTAACACTGGCATTATTTTAACAAAAACTCCCTTTATATAATAACATTGACTCAATCAGGAGTCAAGTGCTGAGAAATATTTTTGGAGGCCACTGCTTGCGAAAGTTTTTGAAATTGCCTTCTTACAGTTTTTGAAATTGACATACAGAAGCAAAATTTGATCAACAGAAAAGAAATTGTGATGGACATTTGCAAGGTCCCAATAGTTCTAAAGGCAAGAGAGAAAAGAAATGGTCTAGTGAAAAAGCAATCTGCAGATCGATATGTAAGCATGTAATATCACATAAATGAAAAATTCAGATATGCAAAACTATATCCTTCTATCACCTACACCTAATGGTGATTGTAGCAAGTACGTGGGTAGAAGTTTCCAGAAGGATGCTGGAATTCCTTTGGTATTCTTTTGATGTATGGCTCAGAGATTATACATAAGCATTGACAGCATTAAAAGATGTAGAGATTATTTATAAATCATTAGATGATTATAGAAGAAAAGACAAAATGGATCAAAATCCAAATCAAAACAAATGTTTGAAGGTGGTGCTAACGAGTTGCGGCTTCCCTGGTGACTCAGATGGTAAAGAATCTGCCTGCAATGTAGGAGACTGGGTTCCATCCCCGGGTCGAGAGGATTTCCTGGAGAAGGGAATGGCTACCTACTCCAGTGTTCTTGCCTGGAGAATTCTATGGGCAGAGGAGCCTGGTGGGCTACAGTCCACGGGGTCACAAAGAGTTGAACAAGACTGAGTGACTAGTACTTTTACTTTCTTTCACTAAGGAATTGATTCGGAAAGCCACTGAAGATTGCTACAGAGGACTCTGAATTAACTGTGTAAATTGCCCCTTAATTTTTACCACAAGATTGAGGTAGTAATATTATTTCCTCTGTATAGATGGGCAAACTGAGACTCAGGAAGGTGTCTCATCTTCAAATTTTGCATAAATATTAAGGGAGTTTGAATTTGAATTCAGTTCTTTCTCCAAAATCCATTCTCCTCCCAGTAGAACACCTAGTCAAAGCTATGGTTTTTCCAGTAGTCATGTATGGATGTGAGAGTTGGACTATAAAGAAAGCTGAGCACTGAAGAATTGATGCTTTTGAACTGTGGTTTTGGAGAAGACTCTTGAGAGTCCCTTGGACTGCAAGGAGATCAAACTAGTCCATCCTAAAGGAAATCAGTCCTGAATATTCATTGGAAGGACTGATGCTGAAGCTGAAACTCCAATACGTTGGCCACCTAATGAGAAGAACTGACTCATTTGAAAAGACCTTGATGCTGGGAAAGATTGAAGGCGGGAGGAGAAGGGGACGACAGAGGATGAGATGGTTGGATGGCATCACCAACTGAATGGCACGAGTTTGAGTAAGTTCTGGAAGATGGTCATGGACAGGAAAGCCTGGCATGCTGCAGTCTGGGGGTTGAAAAGAGTCAGACACGACTGAGCAACTGAACTGAGCTGACTGAATCTTGTCAGTTCTCTTTCTGTGACCATCTACTAAAACATCTTTTGTTTTAAGTCTTCTAATCCTTTCATTATTTGAACACTATTATTCTATTACAAACAGATGATTATAATATTGCTTTGTTCTTTTAGATCAAATGTATTTAATAAATGTTTTACACATTTATCATAGAATCACTGTAGAATAAGAAAAGATTAAAGAAGGAAAAGAGCTGTATATGTCATACCATTTAAAAGTAGTTATTGTCAACATTTTTGTAAAAATCTTTTCAGTCTCTTGAAGATCAGGTTGCAGTATGGTTTTGTAGTCAGGTTTTAAGAATTACTCATTCAACAAGCATTAACTGAATGCTGAAATGTGTTATTATATTACAATATATTGTAAATATCTTCCCATTATTGAATATCTTCTATAGTCACAGTTGTTACATTGTGAAATTTTAAGATAAATTTACTTATTGGAGGATACAAACTAACATTTTTATATTTAATGAGAAACTCCAGAGAAATTAAACTATTATTTTATGCTGCAGTCCATGGGGTCACAGTCAGACACAACTGAGGAACTGAACAATAGAGTCTGAGTTTTCTACACAACCATCCATCATAACATTTGTAATTTCTCTGCTTTGAAGCCATTTCCTATGAGTTGCTATATGCCAGGGGTTGGCAAACTATGGCCTGAAGGTAAGACCTGACCTACTATCTGTTTTGTGATAAACGTTATAGAAACACAGCCACATTCATTTAGTTGCTTGTCTTTTGCTGTTTTGTGCTACAACCAGTTGCCGGCCAACAGGTAATTATTAAAAATATTTAATATCCGGCCTTTACAGAAAAGATTTGCTGATCTACACCACTGATACTACAGTGGTGATTCTTACTCACACCTTCTCTGGCCCATATGATCACAAATTACCATATGTTGGAACTAAGGACACAATTCCAAATAGAGCATCCAGCTCTAGAATATAATGTCAGATGCCCAGATCAGAATCAGGCTATGCAACTTCCACCATAAAATCAACAAAATGCAAATAAAACCATACATTACCAGCCTTCAGAATTAGTAGGAGACAGAACAACTCACACTTCTAATTAACGGTAAGTTACTGTTGTTCACTAGCTCAGTCGTGTCTGACTCTTTGCAACCCCATGGATTGCAGCACACCACGCTTCCCTGCCCTTCACCATCTCCCTGAATTGCTCAAACTCATGTCCACTGAGTCAGTGATGCTATCTAACCATCGCATCCTCTGATGTCCCCTTCTCCTTTTGCCTTCAGTCTTTCCCAGCATCAGGATCTTTTCTAATGAGTCAGCTCTTCGAATCAGGTGGCCAAAGTACTGGAGCTTCAGCTTCTGCATCAGTCCTTCCAATGAATATTCAGGACTGATTTCCTTTAGGATTGACTGGTTCGGTCTCCTTGTAGTCCAAGGGACCCTCTAGAGTCTTCTCCAATACCACAGTTCAAAACATCAGTTCTTCGGTGCTCAGCCTTCTTCATGGTCCAACTCTCACATCCATACATGACTACTGGAAAAATCACAGCTTTGACTAGACATTTGTCGTCAAAGTAATGTCTCTGCTTTTTAATACACTCTCTAGGTTTGTCATAGCTTTTCTTCCAAGGAGCAAGCATCTTTTAATTTCATGGCTGCAGTCTCCATCCAGTGATTTTGAAGCTCAAGAAAATAGTCTGTCACCGTTTCCATTGTTTCCCCATCTATTTGCCATGAACTGATGGAACCAGAGGCCATGATCTTAATTTTTGGAATTTTGAGTTTTAAGCCAACTTTTTCACTCTCCTCTTTTACCTTCATCAAGAGGTTCTCATTTCAATAGAACTCCTGATCCTACAAGCCTCTGGGGGCTAAGAGTAAAAGGGGATGGTGGCTTAAACACCTCCATTCAAAAGAAAAGAGGGGAGCAAAAGGACTTAAAGCATTGACCAAAGTCACCCCAGGGAGAAATCATTCTACACTGAGTGTCAGAACTCAGGTCTGGGAAGTGATCATTGATGGTCATGGGTACTTGAAAGATGTTTGAAGGTGACAGGGCTAAAAGCAGCTGCCTCCAAACAGTGAGGGTGTCTGTGAACAGAGACGGTGTGGGGCACCTTGGGGACACCACAGTGAGGGGAATAAACAAAGCTAAGGATTTTAAAAATTAGGGCACGCCAACACTCCCACGCTCTTACACTACCATAAACTCATTTATTTAAAAGAAACTGTGTGTCCATATCCTGATTGAACTGGGTATTCACACTCGTGTTAAATGCCTAGGAAGAGCAAAAAATTAAACCAACTCCATACAAATAAACTGTAAGGACATAAAACAAAATAAGCAAACCAAGAATCACTCTTTTAGTTGATGAAAACTCTCTCCCCAAAACCAACCAGAAAGTAGTACAGTGTGACACAAAACTCTATGAATTATGTATTCTCAAAAAAGCCTGTAAAGATAATTTTAGAAAAACAACTTAGAATCATAAATTCAAACACTAATAAGAAATATGGACTCCTTATCCCTTACAAAAAAAAACAAACTAAAAAAAAAAAAAAGAAGAAGTGCAAGAAGAATTGATCAAGTTTAGCAAAGTAATTGAAGAAAAAAGCATAAGATCTAAAAAATGAAAGACTATAAAATGCCACAGAAGAAGGAATTCAAATAGAGACCTAATAAGAAGCAAGACATAGAGAACAAATCTATGGACACCAAGGAGGAAAAGGGAGGATGGGATGAATTGAGAGACTGGGATTGACATATATATACTATTGATAATATGTATTAAATAGACAACTAATGTATGACACAGGAAACTCCACTCAGGGCTCTGTGGTAAACTCAATGGGAAGGCAATCGAAAAGGAGGGCACATACATATATGATTCACTTTGCTGTACAGTAGAGATTAAGACAACATTGTAAAGCAGCTGTCATGTGTGTATGCATGCTCAATCTTGTCCAGCTCTTTGCAACCCCATGGACTGCCCCCCACCAGGCTCCTCGGTCCATGGAACTTTCCAGGCAAGAATATCAGAGTGCGTTGCCCTTTCCTTCTCCAGGGAATCTTTCCCACTTAGGAGCTGAACTTGAGTCTCCTGAGTTTCCTTCACTGACAAGAAGATTCTTTGCCACTGAGCCATCAACGAAGTCCCCAAAAGGCAACTATACTTCAGTAAAAATTAAAAAAAATAAAACAATGAAGAAACAAGAGAATGAAACTGAGATCAAGATATTTTAAAAGGGATTAGAGAGAATATGATGGACATGGAAAACAGTCACAGACAGAATCAACATATACACAACTGGAATCTCTAAGAAGAGACATGAAAACAGTAGCATAACACTAGTGTTTAAAATGAAAAAAAAAAAACAACACACAGCTTTCCAAAAGTGAGAACACTTAAATATAAACATTGAAAAGGTTCAAAACATATGTGGGAAAAATGACCTGTTATGACGAACTCTGAGATATAGCTTAGAAAAAATCAACAATGAAATATTCACAGTGTTTAAAATGCGTTTTAAAATACAGTAAAAATTACTGTACACTAGAAACTAACACCAATATTATAAATCAACTATACCTCAGTGAAAATTATAAATTACTAAACATGCAAAGAAGCAGGGAAATATAATCCATAAACAAGAAAAACTAATCCAATTGCAACATACCCAGAAACAGTATGGAACAATCTTTTTTATTTTATTTAAGTATAGCTGATATACAATGTTATGTTAGTTTCAGATGTACATCAGAATATATATATATATATATATTATTTTTCAGAGTCTTTTCTCTTATAGGCTATTACAAAATACTGAGTACAGTTCCCTGTGCATATGGCATCCAGGAACAACCAATAGAAAAAATATATATCATCACACATATGCAATTAGAGTTTAAGGATTGATTAGGGAAGAGGGAGGAGGAGTAACCATTGGTACTCAATCAAAAGATACTCGTCTAGGTTAACATACGATAGAGGTTCTTTGTACGGATTTTATATCTCTGCATTCATTTTCCTGCCTTCATTGTGCGGTGGACACACACACACGGTTCAGCGAAGTCAGTACAGGTCGAGACACTAGGACACCTGACATCGGGTGGTCTGCTGAGACAGGTACCCTAAGAGGTCCGTCCTTATGACCTCACCCCACGGTACGGGAGAAGGTACCCTAGAAGGACTGGGTCCCTGGCTTGGGTGCAGAGAATACGGAGGACATAACCGTCCACCCAAGAAATGATGATCACGGTGGAACCTTCCTTATACGGTGTGTTTGGATTGACATTCTATCCCCTTCACCGATAAAATTATGGTTTCGTTCGAAACCCTTTCCATATTAATCGTCCTTATTTTCCTCCGTAAAGGATTACTATTTTTCTAGGTAAGTCATTCTTCTATATGTTAAAGTTAACGTATAAATTGTCTCGTAATTTTATATGTTCCGTTTTGGAGTCTCTCTTGTTCTTTTTGGGTATTCATATCGTCCTCTAAAGTTTTAGGAAAGAGTTGTCGACTATCATGTATCTTTATTTAAATTGGTTCCTCCACTTTCTGGAAATGTAACTTTTGATGTTCTGTGACTTCTTTCTCTGACTTATTCTATGTTTATTTATCTTTCTATAAGGTGTAAGAACTTTCTTAATTACACCACTTATACGGGTATGATGGTTTCTGCTAGGTGTCTACGTCCCAGTAGGACTATTTTTACGGTTACCGTATAAAAGTGATTTTGTCTTTTTTATTAAGATTATAAACACACTTTGGTCTTTTCTGAGTTTTATCGACTTCGTTAGATCTCTTTCTACTCGTTACGATCTCGGGAGTGTTATACACTAAAGGTCGAGATATAATGTTTCGATTTCATTAGTGTTGGTATGCCAGGATGAGTTGATTAAAAACTCTTCCCACAGTTCTTGTGTGTTACTCTTTTCCCATCAGATAATTTATGTACTACAACCCCTTTTATGACTGTACGTTTTCTTACTTTGACCTGTGGACATAAAGTGGTTATTAGTAGTCAAGTCAAGTCAACGAGTCAGCACAGACTGAGAAACGTTCGGGTACTTAGCGTCGTACGGTCCGGAGGGACAGGTAGTGGTTGAGGTCAAGTGAGTCTGAGTGCAGGTCACTCAGACACTGCGATAGGTCGGTAGAGTAGGAGACAGCAGGGGATCTCCTCCTGCCCCCAGTCCCTCCCAGCATCAGAGTCTTTTCCAATGAGTCAACTCTTCGCATGAGGTGGCCAAAGTACTGGAGTTTCAGCTTTAGCATCATTCCTTCCAAAGAAATCCCACGGCTGATAGCCTTGAGAACGGACTGGTTGGATCTCCTTGCAGTCCAAGGGACTCTCAAGAGTCTTCTCCAACACCACAGTTCATCAGGGAAATGCAAATCAAAACTACAATGAGTTATTACCTTACACTTGTTATGCTTTTATCAAAGGGACAGGAGATAATAAACATTGGCGATGATGTGTAGAAAAGGAAACCCTTACTATTGGTGGAAATATAAATTGGTACTGCCATTATGGAAAACAGTATGGCAGTTCCTCAAAAAAATTTTTTAATTGAATTAACATATTGATTCATCAGTCCCACTTGTGGAGCACACATTTGAAGGAATTGAAATCAGTATCTCCAAGACACCTGCATGCCCATGTTCACTGTAGCATTATTCCCAATAGCCAAGATATGGAAATAGCTTGTTTGTCCACCAAGGAATAGATAAAGAAGTTGCAGGATGTAACTGTGTGTGTGTGTGTGTGTGTGTGTGTGTGTGTGTAATTTAGCCATGAGAAAGGAAAAAATTCTTGTTTGGAACAATGTAGGTGGACCCTAAGGGCATTATGCTAAGTGAAATAAAACAGGTAAGTCAGAAAAAGACAAATATTGTATGATACCACTTATACGTGGAATCTAAAAAAGCTGAACTCATAAAGACAGAATAGTATGGTGGTTTCTAGGGGCTGGGGATGGGAAAATTGGAGAAGTGTTT